>JARBDR010000188.1:0-50542 GCA_029721355.1 Tegillarca granosa
TACAAAGATTGCTATTTCCAAGTAAAATCATTCCATACGTAGATACCATCAAACAGTGCATCATGCAGAGCAATTATTACCATATACAGAGCCATAATAAAATCAGAAATAGCAAGATTGTATATAAAATAAAATACGATTTGGTAAAAACACTTTTATCTACACATGTCCTGTAGATAAGTACAAAAAGGTTTCCAAAAAATGCCAACATACCCAGTAGCCATAGTAACACAGCTAGAACCCTATTGCCTATAATATTGTTGCAACTTGATATGTCGTCAAACGCAGCAAAACAAGCCACATTTTCCGGTTTGATGCAACATATTGTAAACGAATCACCATATATTATTTCTAGATTCGTTAATTGAAGAAACACGTTACTAGTTAGTATAATTCTATTTTAGTCCTTAAATCGACGAGTTGCAAAGCAAACAGATTGTCAAAAATACCTTTTTCTAATATTTGAATATTGTTTGAGCTAAATTTAGAATTTTTAAATTTCTTTGGTCTAAAAACTGATCTTTTGAGACCATCGTCCAGTGTGAACCCGTTATTGTTATCAAACTAAGATGTTCAAGACTTCTAAAGCAATCCTGATCAATCGCCCTTAAATATTTGTTATTAACCAAATAGAGGTCTGTTACGGCTAAAAGACCACGAAAAGCTTGATTTGGAAGAATGTAACACCAGTTCCTTCAAGATACAGGGGTAGTAATATTCTTAATCACAGCCAGGTTTCCTGCTGTCAAATTTTGCAGAAATGGGAGACCGATTAATGTGATCCTATTTAAATTGTTAAGGTTCTTGAAAAGTGGTATCATTATCATTTGTCTTAACTTATAAAGATAATACAAAGAATGGATTTCATACATTTTAACATGATCCAGATAGGTTTCCAAGTGAAACGTTATCGAGCAGTCAAACTTTAACAAACTCTTTAAATATATTAGTTTTGAGAATGGATGATACTCCCAGGTAAGAAACTCAGATAATTTCGAAATATTAGTATCTTTATTTGCCAAAGAGTCACAAATGAATTCTATTCTTGAAAGCTTGCAATTTTTTGTACACAAACTGCATAAAAATTCATCGTAATTCCCATAGCAAAGTGGCTTTTCATCGCATATATCGTTTGGTTTTAAACAAATCCATTTGTTCATCAAACCGAAACATTTTTCGTGATCCATGCAGTATTCACTTTTACCTGAACAAAAAACAGAATATTGAAATTGTTTGCATTTCATGATTACAGTATAACCTGCTACAAAGCCAATCGCAGAGCAAAAGGACTGCAATATGGCAAAATAAAACAATATAACGACTGTAAACTATATATGTTTAATTTTAAAAGGTCACTTTTTCTATCCCTAGTAACTTCCGTACTGTGTATAATATCATTCATTTAGTTTCAATAAACATTTATTATTTTCGAATGTTCATGCAGAAATATTCAAATAATGTTTGAAAACTTAATAAATGACCATAATGAAACTGTATAATAATAAAAAATAATTATAGTATTATCGCTTATAAAAAAAGTCACAAATGTTTTACCCTGACTTTGCATCATATTTGTAGCTTTTAAATTTAACCCACGCCATTTAAAGTTTTTAAAACCGCTGTCTAGAAAGTCATATGTCCAATTATATGTCTGTTGATTTTTTCTAAATATACCGTTTATTGACATTGCATACAACTCTCCGTCCTAAAATGTAACAAAATATTTTGCAAGAATTATGTACATTGTAACAATAAAACGTAACATATATCTGATTACAGTATTAGGAGAAATGTTAATTTTTCTAATTCATTCCCAACTTAAATTCTTTAATTGATGAAGCAATTGTGTTTTTTTTACATAGTTTTGTTTTTACATTTGATTAACTTTATTGGCATCCACACTGCGTTATTTTTGTCGTAAAAATGAATAGTGAGGATTTCAAAAAAAAAAGGAAACAAATACTAAGAAAAATAATAAAACATTATTTGGAAACTTGGATTCAAAATTTCAATTTATTTTGATAATTGTTTCAAATAAAGTTAAATATTTGTCCTCAGCAAGCTTATCTTAAGGACATTTTATTATTACTATTAATAAACAGACAAAAAATATTTAAAATTTTGCAATATAAATTTCTGAAAGATAACATTAATACGTCTTCAATTGTAACGTTATCTAAGTGTTTCAGAGGAGATATCTACTATTTTGAAAACTCAATCAAACCAAAAGGAGTATAATTTAATATTAGTATAATATTGTATTCATAGTAATGTTTAAATGTTGTCATTTTAAGGCTTTGGTTACCATTAAAATTTCGTTATCAAAGGCGTAGACATGTGTTTTATTTTCGACTTAAAAATCTTACATAAATTTTATAAATTTTGGCTGTTAAATTTAGATTATGTTTAAAATCGTATAAAGCAGCATCAAACAAATAAATTGTTTATAATCAAACGAGGTAAATTTTGAATCTTGTAAAAGTAATGTTGACATCAAAAGTGATATATTTATTCTATATTCATTTAAAATTAAAATTTCCTACCCTAATGTTTGAGAAAAAATGTTAACATTTTGGAAAACAATTATCATTATCAGATTGATTGGGTTGTTATTGTGATGTTTTCCGCCAAGAACATAGTTGTGTATGCATAAAAATACATTTTATTTGAAGGCGATGTTACAGACCAATCTTTTATACGATTTATAGCTAAATCCATTCTCATCTAGTCAGTATTCCGCAGATAAGTATCTCATACTTCTGAAATATTGCAAAATATATAACACAAGTACCAGATAACTTTTGCTGTGCCAGTTGTGCATATTTCGAAAAACCATTATTCAACAGTGACACGAAGACCGAAAAGTTAGAGTGATTAAAAACATAAGCGACACAGTTGAAAATTAATGAATCTAAAGTTCTTAAACTTCACAAAAATCCATACAAGAAAAGATATACAGCAGGTTCCTCTAAATGTCCTACTAAATCATTATCAGTAATTCAAATACAAATTTTAACAGTCGTCAAAAATGGCCTTCAGACTTATTAGGATAAAGTCTATTCTACATCTGGCATCAACCAAATGTGGATTCTCAAAAATTCTAAAGGACTACTTGACCAATTTGTTTTTAATACTCTATCTTCGGTAAAAAAGTATAAAAACGTATGATTTTTCTACCCTTTACACCACTATCCCTCATGGTAAATTGAAAGAACGTCTAAAACAAATAATTTACTTTTCATTCTTTAAAAAAATGGTAAACCAAGATATAAATATCTAGTGCTCAACAGGGATTCTTATTATTTTGTAAAACGCCATACAGACTGCAAACAAAAATATACTGAAGATACCATCAACAAATTGTTAGAGTTTTTGATAGACAAGATATTTGTTGTGTTTGGCAATATTGTTTTTCAACAAACATTCGGTATACCAATGGGCACAAACCTTTGCTTGCTGATTTGTTTCTTTATTCACATGAATCAGAATTTTTACAGAACCTTGTAAAATCTGGAGAAAAGAATGTCGCTAAAATATTTAACTACACATACAGATATATAGATGACGTTCTATCTCTAAATAATCCCAAATTTGGAGAATATGTGAATGTCATCTATCCAAGTGAGCCTGAAATAAAAGACACAAAAGATTCTCCTTGTTATGCTTCATATTTGGACTTACACGTCAATTATGGCACTTATGAAAGGTTACATCTGAAGCTATACGACAAACGTAATGACTTCAATTTTTCTATCGTCAACTTTCCGTGCCTTTGCAGTAATATCCCTGCTTCTCCTGTGTATGGTGTATATGTTTCACAGTTAATACGGTACGGTAGAGCTTGTTCCATATGAAGCAAATTATTTACAATTAAATCGTTGACACAGGGATATTGCAAGCCTAGGCTAATCAGGGCCCTTAAAAAGTTTTATGGCTGTCATCACAATATCGTTGACAAGTATTTAGTCACTGTATCCCAACTTATACTGGATATATTTGACTTACCATAGTTCTTTGTTCCTTTCATTCTCATACTTTTGCACGTGACGGGTGTAGCTAGCTAGACAGGAGGTACTTACCCTTCCGGAGCACCCGGCCTCACTTCCTTGATGGAAGTCCACGTGTATAACATATTTTGCCAGTTTGCAAAGTTTTTATTTTGTTTTTGGGATTGTGATATGGACAAGGACTGGTATGTTTGTTTTATTATATAAACCCAAATTCAGCCCAGGAATATTTTGCATGAGGGAAAAAACCTCAACTCAATCTTAAAAGTCGTATCTTTAACCTTAAAACTATTTTTTTACGTATCAAGAATTATGTTTTAAATGTTCAGCTTCATTGTCATATAGACAAACTACTATGTTACACCGTTCACAATACATCATCTATACCTACCGAACACTGTTAGTGTCAATATCTGAGGATACATATTAGCATCTTTGTCGAGAGTTTTTAAATTTTCAGCATCAATTGTCATACCTTCTAATGTGTCTGCTAATTTTTTACCAAAACTATCTCTTAAATCGCGATATATATACACTTTTAAATTGAACATGTCCATCGTCATGGTCAAAAACTGAGAATTTCCGATAGGAATTTTTTTCAATTGACACGGTTTACTAGATGATTCGCCAATTGTATAAAGTTTAAAACAATACATGTCATGTTGCCAAGTCCTGTCCATTATATTCTGATATTTTGCAACCCCAACGAAATATAAATAACTGAAAATAGTGAAAAGATAAAATAAAATATTTAAAAATCTTTAAAACCTATAACCTTTGAAACATGGCATTACAAGCACACGTTAAGTCACTAGGAAACACATATATTGCAGGCATCTTCAAACAAGTGCTTAAAACAAATTATCCTTTTGTGTTTTGTTGTAATTTAACATTTGCTCGAAATGACTATTATCGTTTTTTGCAATGGTAAGACAAAACGCTTGATAAAATGTATAACGTCAGTTGACTTCATTATTTTTATATTCAAAATTGAATCAAATGTTTCGTTGAACACAAAGTCGAAACTATTTTTTCATACAAATAGACAATAATGGTTTCAACACCTACCCATTAATAAAATCTATATTCACATCAGTTATTTGACTAAGATCAAATGTACTCGATGCAATCAGTCTAGTTTCCTGTCTTGCTTCGTCGTTATACATTATGCGCCAAATACTTTCACCATTAAACCAGTATATGATATTCATTATCCAGTCTACGTCAATAGCCAATCTTAATCTTTTTTCATTAGTTAAAATTAACTCTCCTGTTATAACAAAATACAGAAAATTGCAGCTAAAGTACAAGTACTGTGTTACTTCATACACCTATAATGGTAATAAATTAGCACAAAGCTACTCATGATTTCAATATATTCAGGGTAGTAAAAATTTTGGAAATAAATTTATTTTTAAAAGAAAACTCGCATAATTTGTTTGTTTTTACACTTTGTTTACCTTCTTATGTCTTGCAGCTTGTATATACACTAAGTGTTACATACACAATGTATGTCTTATACTACATCTGGTTTGTAGATGAATCATTACAGCTGAATCAGAGATGTTGTTTATTTACATGTATATTGTAAACAAATGCATAAATGTGCTTGTGTTACAAATTTATAATAATTATTAGTAAAATATACAAACTAACTTTTAATAATTGTTTTTTGAAAGGAAAATTAAACATTAAAATGTGTGGAAAAATTGTAAATATAATAAACCGCGAATTCATTTTTATGAACAAATTAACTAATATGATCAACACAAAATCGTCAAAATGAATGTGTTAACTCACGATGGTATTTGAAGAAACAGTCAAATTTAATGCAAAGTCGATTATTGCACTGCATGCATCCGATTGACACTTCATGGCGCTTTCCATCTTTAGAACAACCTTTGCATCGACGGCGTTTTGACAGCTGTGTTGGCCAATTTGCAGACCCACAATAATCGATTACTGAGAGTGCCTTGCGTTTACTAGTTCCCCTGTAACCACCAATCATCTGCCGAGCAAGTGATTGTCTAAACTCAAGTTGAGACCTTCGTCTTTCTCATTTCCTATTTTTAGCTCGTGGTTTGGCCACTCTTTCATGCAGATAAGACTGTTAACCAAGGCAAGATCAAAACAGAACCAGAACAAAAATTTATACCACTTCTTGGCTTCACGACATGTGCAGTACTGTATGCGTTTTTGATCCGCAAGATCAACCCCAAACATATACTTATTGTACTGTTCAGAAACACTACGTGCAGGGATGTTTTTCTTTGTACCATCTTTTTGTCTCTTTTGAAAAAATTTGTTTTGTGTTGGATCACAAGATGTACTTATGTATGTCAAAAGTTTTTTATCTTTCCAAGCAGTTGCTACTAAATCACTTTTTTGCATAGTAAGGGATTCCCCTCTTGTTTTTAATTTTGCACCTTTTATTGCATTCCTTTTCTGTTAAGAGTAACTGTTCCTGTGCAGTTAATATTTTCTTTGTGTAATTGTTCAAACAACTCTGTCCTGGAAGAAAAGTTGACCATATATAAATGTTCCTGGTCAAATCTTTAACAACACGTGCCCCTAAACTTTCTTCTTTTGTGCCTTTCTCGCTTCCTGTATAAATCTGGAACTCGTGGACATATCCATTTTTAGGTGAAGCCCTCTCCCACACTTTAACCCAAAATTTTGTAGGCTTAGTTGGAAGGTATAGTTTGAATGACAAACGACCTTAAAAAGAGATCATACCTTCATCAATCGATTGTTCTTTGTATGCTTTGTAATTTTCCTAGATCGTCCTGGAAATTGTGTCAATAACTGGTCTGATATGACACAATTTGTCATGTCCAGGTTCTCCTTTTTTGGGGTTGTTGGATATATCGTTCATGTGAAAATACTTGGTCAGCTTTTCAGATCTTGTTTTTGTCATGGGATTGATGGCAATTCAAATGGCCATTCTCTTGTCCATGCCTGTTTATACGAAGGGAGACCTATCACTAAAAAAATGACATGGATACCAAGGAATGCCATTATTTCAAGAAAACATGTGGGCACCCATTTTGTATCTGGCTTTGCTGCCGTTGAATTCACCTTCTTTGCATATTTATTTGTTTCTTCTACAAGTTTTGTTACTAAGGACTCTGGAAAAAATTTGCCCCAAAAATCTTTTTCCTTTTTATTTGGTCCCATTTCAAAAGTTGCTCCTACTTCTTGGTCAAATTGCTTCACATTTGGTCTTCGTAAGTGCTTCGACCATGTTACATTGGTTTCAGGTGCTGGCATAGAATCATCTTCAGAATCTGAGTCACTGTCATCATCTGATGATAAAGAAATATAACTGACACCTTGTCCAATATTGCTAGTATTTCCTCTTTTATCTACAATATCTTCATCATTATCACCACTGTCAGATGAAGAATAATCATCATTGTCATCATTTGTATCTAAAATCTTTTGTAGAACGCTTTGTACATCCATTTTCAACTTTATAACTATTATACAATTGTTAAAAAAAGGTTTTTATAAAAGAAACCACATGTTGGACATGTGTGAAAAGCCATTTGTCAAAAATAATACATTTAAAAATAAACTGAAGGTATTCCTTAGTATCTTATACGCAACATTTCATTGGTTATTAGATATTATTTTTCCTTCGAATTGGCTAATGTTGAAGTTTGAAACAATAGGGAATTTGTCGCATATATACGTCCGTAGGGATTCTGAAGTTGTTATAAACAACGCATATATACGACTACAGTGATATACAGCTGCTATCTACAACACATATATATGTGCTGATAAGCATATATCCATTATATCCATATGGATATACAGCGCATATATGTGTCACTGAGACATAAGGAGTTAAGCAGATTCTCGTACCAAATATATTGGAATATATATATATATATATATATATATATATATATATATATATATATATATATATATATATATATATATATATATATATACTAGCAGAAAAAACAACACTTCCTTCGTTTATACACATATGCTAGATTGTGGCACATCTGTATGGCAACAAATCAAAAACATGGGAGTTTTTCCTTTAGAACCTAGTATCTCGCGTTTATCTGCTACAACGCAGATTACGTTGATGAATGAAATGAACGACGAAGGTCAAAGGAACTGATACTCAAATTTCGAATGATGTATGATTGCCTTGGATAACGAGGAGAGATGTTAAACGCCGTTAGATACCCACCGCTTATTATTATGCGTTTCTTAAAACTGTCCTGTAAATATATTGCTGACTACAACGTCAACAAACATCATGTAGTCCACTTGATTAAAACACGATACTCGTCATCCCTTCGATGTGCCAAACGAAGCCATGAAGGCAAGTAGTGACTGAATTGGTAGATGGCCTTAAAACTACCGCAATCGAATTGTTAACTTTTCTTGGACAAACACACACTTTTAGTGTCGACTAGTTTGCATGCCCTTTCTTTGACGTCGGAAGTCGTTTTAGAATCGTGTCGTCCATGTCGTTTTCGTCCATTTTGACGTCACGACGTACCACGGGGTATGGTCAATTAATCTTTTTTTGGCTCTAAGAAGCCTTACTGAATAGTATTTGTTGTTTCATTTACACTTTTTGTCTGGCTACATGACGTTGTGAATGTCCCGTCGTAATTAAACCAAAAGCCTTTCCTTTTGAAGTACCCGAATCACGAAATGTTATCCTAGAATTGCTTCAAAAATGTATTGTTACTGATCTGTACTATTTTTTACTATATGTTCCAGAACATATGTTGCAGAAGTACCCCCATTGTACGCTTTATTGCAAAACCTGCTAAAACTACAAATAAATCTGCTAAAGTTTGATGTGCTATATTTGCACATTTCGAAAAGCATTCCTTATCAGTGACACTAAGACAATAAAAATAGATGGATATAATAATGAGCCGAACAGTTGAAAAATAATGAATCTAAGGTTTCAAATATATATGAATCATATTCTAGCTAAAGAATGCTTTTGCATAAGGGAACAGACATTAGTTTTAACCAAATTTCAAAAATTAGGCCAACCGAAAATTTTGCTAAATTGTATATTTTCTGACAGCACAAAGTGCTGCCTACTGAGTTATGAGATATGGTCTGTAGAAATATGTTTTAAGTTTAACAAAATTTAAAATATATATCTTAAAAATATGTTCGAACAAACAGTAGGTATGTTAGACCTTTTCCGCCATATGGGGTCTTTAGTATAGTCTTATCTTCCATTCGAATTAAGTACAAATATCTGTCAACCGGATTAAATGCGAAGTCTTCAATTGAAAAGTTAAAATACAGGAAAAGAGTGTATTGTCTTTTGATACCAAACAGCATCAATCCAGATGAAGTTTTTGACATTAGAATCGTGCCTATGTCTAAGAAAAATAAAAAATAAAAAATTATCCTGTTTGGTAAAATAATTAAAAAGTCAAAGTTATGCAATATTTAAGCACATCGAAATTAAATTTAAATACATTGTGATTGCAAAAATAAAACAGTTGTTTTGATCGAAATATTGAGTTAATTATCCTTATTGCGAACTGCACTTTGAAGTAAGGATAAAAATGAAGAGACGAAAAATCCACATGAAACAATGAGCTCTAGCCACTATAGATTGTAGAATTAACAAATAATTTTCCTAATATATTATTTAATTAAAAAAATACTAACAATATCAATATATTAAATAGCATACGTCTTATTTTGTACAAACAGTAACCTTGGGATAGTGTGTAGTCATTGCGAATTTTCGTTTCTGATTAAAAAGGAAACGCATGGTAAACATGCCTGAAGACTATTTTTCTATTTTTGTAACAACCAAACATTAAGCGTATTCATTATGTCTGCAATTTGGATTTATTCTACTATTTACCTCCGGCACAAGTTTTGTTGTCCGACTGTAGAGTAAATCCCTGTTTGCATGCACATTTATACGATAATCCATCTGCCATGCTTAAACAATTCATTCCACATCTTCCATTTTCAACCGCACAGGGTAATATAACTACAGAAAAAAATCAAATCAGATTAAAGTTTTAATAAATGAACAATTTCCAGTTGTGCTAACACACCAACAACTGTAACTTAAAATTATATTTATATTCAGTGAAAGTAGCTTGAAAAAAAAATTACTAAGATTTAATTCATTGAATTTAGATTTATATCCCGAAAAAATTGTTTAATTGATTTTAAAATGTAACAAGCTATTGATAAAGTGTCAGGCATAATCGTTTTTATGATGCAATAATCACAGTGTGCGATGGAATTTTTTGTAGCGTCTTTTGCATTTCATCCTGTAGACCGGGATAAAGAGAGCAAAATTCGCGACTTTTGTTTCTGATTGCCAAAACCTGACAGAAACAAACTTTTCATTTTTTGCATGTTTTGTTGTTGGTATTCATATCAATGCCTTTTAATATACAAAATAAGCATTTAGAGTTTTTAGTTTATAAACTGAAACAATAACAATAATACATGTTTCAGCAAAATGTGAAAGTTTACCAAGAACAATAACAAGGGTATGCAAAAATTTTATATTATTTGGTAATACGATTTACGATTTTGTCTTTTATTCAGGTTTAATAAACTTGGTGTCCATATAAAATCAGTATTAATTACTGATTTTGTTGCATAGTCTTACTGTAAAAATCGTATTTTTGTTCTAACTTACTTGAACGGTTAGATACAAAAATAATTTACACAATAGATTTTTGTTAAATATGTGTAATATTGTTTAAAGAACTATTTTACCAAACAGTACACCAAAAACATACAATAAATAAATAACATTACGATAAAAATTAAATCAAAATTGTCATGTTTAAAAAGTATAGCTTGACACCTTCTCTGCCTAGATAATAGCAATAAGAAATTTCATGAGGTCGAGAATTGTCAATTTTAATGGGTCTGTTGGTACCTAATCTTTCTAAGTGCTAAAGAACCCTGAGATTTCTGAAATCTTAACGGACATAGATAACAAGAATGTTGTTGTACCAGCTATTAATACTTCTAAGAACATTATTTTTATTTTTAAGAAATTCTATTTTGAATGTCTTATTAAGGAATTTGGTTTGGATAGTATATCGGAGAATCCTACTTATACTTAAACTAATTTTACCAAAAATGAAGTTATTTCAAATCCCCAATAGGGGAGTCCTTGAGTCTTTTGGTATCAATTTAAAATAGGAATAACTCATTACTTGTATTGGATCCCGAAACTTCACAAAAATCCATACAAGGAAAGATATATAGCAGGTTCCTCCAAATTTACTACCAATTCATAATCAGTAATTCTAACAAAAACACAAATCGAAACTATAGTAGGTACCGGTTTTTGGTATCCGTATAACGAATTATTAAAATGTAAAGCGATTTTAAAAAGGTTTGTATATAATGCAACGGACCGTACTATATTTTTACAATTTGTTATACTTGTATTGATACTCAAACGGTGTCGAGGAAAAATAAGGGACGATTGCTATAAATTATATGAGTATTCCGACTTCGGAAATTGTAGTGACATCTATCTGCTTGAAACAAGTGGGCGGGTACATGAAGGTCTTCTTGTTAAAGATAAATATGTGTTGTTACATGTATATTTTATATTTTCATGCACATAAACATGAATGTACACATAATTATGTTAAAAAATTAAAGATAGTTCGGCGTATTATAAAAAGTGATTCAAGACAAAGGTAAACCTTTTAAAGTAGTTTCGTATATCTTATTCTGTAATTATGTATATATCATAATGCTCATTATGTACAAGTTATTTGGTAGACAGCTCTTAAGCCACCATATCCTCACCTTGGCATGTTCATTTGTAACACTTGTATTTTCAAAAACTGAAACATAACTTATCCTTTTAAAATTTTAAGATATTTCTATTCAATTTATTGTATTTGGATATTATGGAAAACATATCTTTTAAAATAATATATTATAATGTAAATGGCTTGGGGGACAATCTCAAACGTAATAAATTTTTCTTTGGATTAAAAACCTTCTCTTGCTCAATTGTATTTCTACAAGAAACACACTCAACACACTCAACACCTGACGTACTTTTGAAATGGACAGAAAAAGGGGGCTGCAATTGATTCCTCACATTGAACATCAAAAACTAAAGGGATCGCCATTTTATTTCCAAACAAACTAGATTTGTGTATTATTGAAAAAAAAAACAAAAACGAAAACATTGGAAGATTTTTACAGCTACATGTCAAAATAAATGAAATTTGTTTCTTGCTATATATGCACCGACTAAAGTTCATACTTTGAAACAATATCAGTTCTTAAATGATTTACTTCTGAAAATAACAGATCAAATTGATCATATAATAATAGGTGATTTAAATTTAGCTTTAAATCCAAAACTTGAGAAATACAAGGGAAAAGAAGAACCTTTCTCAAATTATAGAAATCACTTATTCTTTACGGAAGAATTTGACGTGGTAAGTTTCTTTAGAAAACTCAATCCTACAAAATTACTTTTCACCTATCACACAAACGTTATCCTAAACTTTTGGACACCCTTTCTTTATTATGTCTTTTATAGAAAGTTGCATCAAGCCCTCACAGTATAATAATAATGAATCTTAATGGAACACCTACAGATATACATGGTCCTGGTTTCTGGAAATTTAAAGCATCTCTGTTAGAACATTTTATAAATCTCATTAAAAACAAAATATTTGAACTAAAAGAAAAATTTGACTGATAAACATCTAAAATTGGTTACAGTAAAAGGTGAACCCAAAGGTGAAAAAAAATCCCCTTAAAAATCAAAAAAAAAAAAAAAAAGAAAAAAAAAAAAAAAAAAAAAAAAAAAAAAAAAAAAAAAAAAAAAAAAAAAAAAAAAATTAAGCAAATGGGATAGACTGGAAACATAAGCTTGATCATTTGTTATGAGAAATTTCTGTCTTCTCAACCCCCACAATATTAAATACAGATAACAAAATCAAAGGGAAATTAGAAGAAATAAATGACAAGGAAACAAACAGAATAATTTTAAGATCAAAATCAAAATGGTATTTAGAATCAGGAAGATGTCGAAATACTTCCTCTCGCTAGAAAAACGAAATTTCAAAAATAAATCCAGAAGTAAATTTTTTACTTATTGACGATACATAGCCAACAAATCCAAAATTTTGTTGGAGATAAAAAACTTCTTACGAAATACTTCTCCTGTTCTATAAACGAAACTAGCTCCTAAGAATATAAAACACACCTTCCAAAATTCACCAGTGATTGCAATAATTACAAATTAATTGAATTTGAACAACAATCACCTGAAAAAGAAATGACTTTGCAAGAATGCACTGAAATAATAAAAACCTTCAAGGGGGAAATCACCTGTACCGAAGACTTTTAAAAAAAATATCTGGCTTTTCGGGATGACATCTCTGAACTGCTTCTAGGCAGTTTCAAATATAGCTTTTAAAAGGGCTTTCTATCAAGTGAACAGAAAAGGGCAATAATAACTTTAATGCCAAATAGACAAAAATGAAAGTAATATTAAAATTGAAGACCAATATCTTTACCAAATTTTAACTATAAGATATTAGCAAAAATACTAGCAAAACGAATTAAAAAAAAAAACGTTTTACCAAAATTTAAAAAATCCTGCCTACATCAAAGACCGATCTATTGGAGAAAATATTACAACAATCTCTGATCTCATTCATCTGACAAGTTTAAAAGATATCCTATGATCAATTCTTTTAAATGCATTTGAGAAAGCTTTTGAAACTATTGAATGGCCTGATATATTTGATAGTCTATAGATATTCAGCTTAGGGGAAAACATATTGACATGGATAAAGATTTTATACCATGAAATAAGTAGTTGTCACAACTAGCACAAGACGAAATATCATCTTTAAGCTAGCTTAAAGGTGGCTTAAAGATGGCTTAAATATTAAGCCACCTTTAAGCTATCTTTAAGCTGCTTAAAGATGTCTTTAATCCATCTTTAAGCTTTCTTTAAGCTTTCTTTTAGCCATCGTTAAGCTTGGCACTGCAAGTGTATAGTATAAATTAATCAATCTTTTATTCTTAAGAAAAATAAATCATTCATATATGAAAGGAAGGCAGGAATGTCAAACCCCACCTGTAATATACTTATTTATCTGACTGGCAAAATCAGTTAATTAGATTGCAAATTCAACAAATAGTTTTTTTAGACATAAATATGCATTTGTAGAATCTTATCTAAGTACACTTCTGTTGTTAAAATTGTTTTATTCATTTTTGATACAGAAAAAAGTTATTTAGACTATTTTGTAAATTGAATTTCTTTATAATTGAAAATTCTAATTTAGTTTTTAATTGAAATGAATAATAATATTGGATGCACGGATACTTTTCAAGACAAATAAAAATATTAAACAAATTAGATCTAAATATATTGAATAGCCAATCTCTTATAAGGAAGAAAAAATAACGAATGAAGCAAAAGAGACTCGATGTTTTATGAGAGCAAAGATTGTGAATTAATCAGGGATAGCTTCTACGTCGAGAGAGAGAGAGAGAGAGAGAGAGAGAGAGAGAGAGAGAGAGAGAGAGAGAGAGAGAGAGAGAGAGGCCTGTCAAATTATAAGTTTCTACGCTCCTCTCGGGAGGGTTATTACGGGGATCGAAGAAACTGAAATGACTATGGAAAACCATCGACATTTTCAATGTGGTCATAATATAATCTTTGTACGCTTCTCTCGGGGGGTTATTACGGGGATCGAAGAAACTGAAATGACCATGGAAAACCACCGACATTTTTAATGTAGTCATAGAGAGAGAGAGAGAGAGAGAGAGAGAGAGAGAGAGAGAGAGAGAGAGAGAGAGAGATCTGTATAGTGGGATATCGAAATAGAAAGATATAAAGAAACAGCAGTAAAATAATATTTATCAATAGCTTATAAGCTATAGATTGAAAATTGTGTAAAAATGTGTCCTCGAATTATCATCAAATTTATCTGTATTAGCGGTTTATTTGCTTTCTCTTTCTTTATTGATTTATCCATCCATCAATTATTTATTTATTTATTTATTCATCTATCCATCCATGCATGCATTTAACCATCCATTCATCCGTTATATATTTATTTAACAATTTATTCGTCTTTTATTTTTTTAATTATATTATTTATTTATATATTTATTCAATCAACCATCCATTCTTTTCTTCTCTCCTTTTCTTCTCTCTTTCTTTATTTTTTATTAATTCATCCATCCATCCATTTTACTATCCATCCTTTATTTATTTATTTTTATCAGTCCATTAATCAATCCATGCATGCATTCAACCATCCATCTACCATTTAAATTTATTTAAGCATTTATCCATCTTTTTTATTTATTCATTTATTTATATATTTATTTACTTATTTATTTATTTGATTGTTTATTTATTTATTTATTTATTTATTTTTTATTTATTTTTTATTTTTTTTATTCAACCACCCACCGATTCTTTTCTTTTTCCTTCTTTCTTTCTTTCTTTCTACATCGATTTATCCATCCACATATCCATTAATTTAAGTATCAATCCTTTATTTATTTATTTATTTATTTATTTATTTTTAAATTGAATTATGTATTATTGAATTCGTATTTTAATTTTAATTTATTTCTAATTCTTTATTGACTTCAATAAATGTATATGATGTTTCCGAGTAAAATTGTATTTCGCCGAGTCAAACAAATCAATTGTAAACTATTTACTTGCATATCAAACCAGATTCATTTTATTTTCCGTGATTCGTATTATTTGTTACATAGTTACTGCATAAATACTACTTGCACAGAACTAGATAATACCTTGGTTTTCAAAGCAAGTTACTTACCTGTATTGTGCCATGTTTAAATATATGTCAGTTTTTGATTTTAATTCCCCATACGATTTTTAAATTAATTAATTAAAAAGAAACAAATAAATAAATTAATAAATAAATGAATTAATTAATTAAAAAGAAAAAATAAATAAATAAATAAATTAATTGATTAATTATTAATTAATCAATTAATTAATTAAAAAGTAACAAATAAATCTATTAATTAATTTATTTATTTATTTATTTGTTTGTTTTTTTTTTTGTTTCAACTTTATTGATATTGTATATTTATTTATATTTTACATTTTTAAAATGTAGTCTGCAACTAACTTCAGATTTCTGTTTTGAAAAGACCATTAAATGATTCATTGAGTTATTTTTTAATATCATTTACTACCATTTTTAAGCCATCTTTAAGCCAAATGGTGTAAAGGAGCATAAACTTTCAATGCCATTAAGCCGTCTATAATCCAGGCCTAAAGATGGCAGTGCCTTTAAGCCATCTTTAAGCATCATTACGCGCATCTTTAAGCATCTTTAAGCTCGGCTTAAAGGTGCTTGAAGATGCGATTCCATCTTGTGTAGTTTTGTGTGTACATGGATCTAGGTAAATGACGTCTTTTGAATTACAACTATGTAAACTAACCACATCAAACTATTAATTTTAAACAAGATATATTTGTTTAAAAAAAAAATAATAATAATAACAATAATAATAACAAAAGCAATAATTAAGAAATTAAGAAATGCATAAATGTACCGGTACACACACACACACACACACACACACACACACACACACACACACACAAAAAAAAAAAAAAAAAAAAAAAAACTGAAAGAGAAAATAATGCTTTACATACATTTAGTTCAAATTTCTTTTAAAACAAATTCCAGACTGTATTTCTGTAAGTTTTAGTATATCTTTATTTTTTGTAAAATAATATTTTTTTATCTAAATTATAGTTTAAAGTACTGCAGTAAATTTTCTCAAATATTTTGCCTTCATAAAGAATACCTTTGTTATCTATTACCTCTTCAAGTTTTAAGGTCATTAATTTGTTCTAACTCTTCTTTTATTTTCTGACAATTGATCAAGTTTTCCTGACTGGGATTTTTCGATAAAATTATGTTAATGTTTTGTAATTTCCTATATAAATCTTTCTCTTTATTTTTCCTTTGAAATGTTAAATATTTAGTGAATTAAATTGTAACCTCCTTAATTCACATTTAATTGTATCCCATTTTAGGTGTTTATTACATAGATCTTTATACTTATTTTTCAATTCATTTAGTAGTTTTATACATTTACTGACATAATTTTCGTCTTCGAGAAGAGATAAGTTTAATTTTCAGAATCCAGGAATTTAGGCGGCAAAATTTTAAAACTTAAACTATTGCGCTATAATCAGTAAGGATCACCGGCCTTATGAATAATTCAGAAAAATTACTTAAGTAGGAAGATATTAGCCAAAAATCCAACTTGCTTTGTATAAAAGGTTTTTTTGATCTATAAGTGAAGAAATTACATAAAGGGTTTTGAAAACACCAAAATGTATTTTAAGGAAAAGTCTTCAATAAGATTCTTTAAATTATTTCTATATAAGGATGTTGGTTCAGTTCTACCACCATTTTTTCTGAATTGGATTCAGTGTAATATTGAAATCTCCACCTTAAAATATTTTCTTGAGAAACATTAGAAATCTTTTCAAATACAAAATTAATACTTTCAAACTGTTTTTTAACATAATCTTTTATGAGCATGTATATATTAACTAAAACAAATCTTGTAATTTCTATTTCAAATTTGATTTGCAAAAAGCGTCCTGAATTATCACTATCGACAGAAATTTCTCCAAACGCAAGATTTTTAGGAAAAAGTATAGCAACGCCTCGACTATTTATTGTACCATTTAAACAGTATATATTGTCACAACCTCACTCTTTTCTCCATCAACATCTAGTTTCAACTAAACGTATTGCATGTGTTTCTTGTAAAAATATTATATGATCTGTAAATTTTGTTAATCACGTGAACATTCTTTTTCTTTTTTGTGTCTCCCATACCATTGACATTTAAAGATACTAAACTTACGTTTGTATTTATATTAAATGAAAGGTTGTAAGAAGGAAAAAAGAAGGGCTGACAGTGGCCATAATTATGGGTTGGATACTGAGGTACAAAATCCCAGACTACTGGTGGATTGTATAGTTGTGTTACTGAAATTCTGAATAATTTGTTCATAAACTGCTGTCAAATATCAAAATAAAACCAAATATTCAGTAAATTTTCCAAGTAGAATGAAGAATAGAGAAGATTTTAGGTTTCAGCAGTTAGAATTAGAAATATCAAAATCCGAGTAGATACAATATTCTGGATAAAATATTACCGGGAAGTAGGTACATTAGGTTACAAGATACAATATGACCTTAAAAAGTATTTACTTTTTTAATATTTATTTTGTTTATTTCCTCTTCAATATATATATATATATACAGTAAACATTATTACAATAATACACTTGATACAACTTGCTAAGTTTATATATTGAAATGTTTTAAGAGAGAGAGAGAGAGAGAGAGAGAGAGAGAGAGAGAGAGAGAGAGAGAGAGAGTTTACAATATAATTTTAAAATTGTTCTTTTTATATGAATACAAAGTTTTTTGTCATAATATGTCATAATTTCCATCAGTACCAAGTAGATCATTAATAAATATGACTCCATTCCAAATAAAATTGTTAAAAATTGTATTATGTTCACAATATATAACAAATACCAGTTAAATTTTGATGTGCCAGATGTGCACATTTCGGAAAATCATTCCTCATCAGTGACACTAAGACCGAAAAGTTTGACAGATAAAAAACATAGGCCAAACAGTTGAAAATAATGAATCTAAAGTTCCAAAATTATATAAATCCAAATCCAGCTAAGGAATGCTTTGCATACGGGAACAAACCTTAGTTTTAAATAATTTTCAAATTTTAGAGGGATGAAATAATTTTTTGGCTTGGATTTGGCAATGCGATAAAAGTGATAAATTGCGAAACGAGCAAAGTAATAGTTGTAAGATCTCGTTTTTTCCAAAAGTTTATCTGTGATTTGATGGCATTTAATCTTTTTATAAAGTTGATATAATGCATTTTTTGTAAGTCCGAGTAAAATAAAATTTTCATTGTCACAATTTGATTTCAGCACCTTATATTAAAACTTATTTCTGAAAAACACAGATATGTCTCTTGCATTAGACCTATAGGAATTGAATATACAAGTGGAGCCCCAATCCCTTTTAACCGATGCTTGATTTTCAAAAGTAAAATGTGTGTCCTGTAAGCAATAGATATTGTAGTCAAGTGATGTCAGGTAATTAAAAAACGTTTACATGAGTCGGTGTAAAAATACTATTACAGAGACTGGGATCTATGAATTTGACAGCAAAACCATCTAAATGTAAAGTTAGATTTGAGAATCTAGATTTCTTAGAACACACAGTAGGAGGTGGTTTTATTAGACCATACGAAGACAAACTAGTGGCAATAAGAGATACTCTACGTCCTGAAACTAGGACTCTACATGAAGTTTTCTACCAAATACCGCAGTAGTAGCTTCACCGTTGACAGATCTTACAAAAAAAGATGTTCCAAACAGGTTTGAGCTGAGTACAAAACATGAAAATGCTTTTCAAGGTCTCAAAAATATATGCTGATGTATTGGCCAATATTAAGGTTAGTAGATTTTAGTAAACAATTGGTACACAGAACAGATGCTTCTGAATATGGTTTGGAAGGTGTTCCACTACAGGATCATGATGTTAATTTATATCCTGTCGCTTATGCTAGTCACAAGTTAAGTATCACAGAGAGAGTGTATTCGGTCATAGAAAAGGAATGTTTGGCCATTATATGGACACTTTAGAAGTTTCAGTATATTAATATGGTAGGACATTCATTTTACAAACGGATCACTAACTACTGGTATATTCACAGAAGGCAAAAGTTTCAAATGGTAGGGTAATACGTTGGGGGACTTCATTTGCAATATGATAACTTCAAGATTGAGGCTATAAAAGGATCAGATAATGTAGGTGCGGATTTCCTCAGTAAACATGTACAAAAGTTTGTATTATAGTGTTTGTGTTGTATTGTCAGAAGGTAAGCACTACAAAGAAATAACAAAATATTCAAAGTTTCAATTTTGGATTTAAGGGGGACGTTTTGTCACATATTGTTACTGTGTAAAATCTATTGTATAGGTAGTAATAGTTATAGGAAAACGGGTGTAGTTCTTCAGTCAACTGGTCATTGTTGTGGCATGTGCATATGCAAATCAATTTCCTTATATGATAATTTTTACCTGTCCTTGCTGTAAGGTGAGAGTGTAGGCAGACCATGTGTTGTGGAGGTCCTGTGTGGATGTGAATTTTTCTTGGAGAATGGTCTGGAATTTTTGAATCATTTTTTTTGCCTGTGTGGCAGTATTATTTTTACCAGTGAGGTTAGTAATATTTTTTACCTGAGTGATTAATAATAATTTTTACCTCGGTGGTTCAGAACTTTATGAACCTTTGTGGTTAAGACATTTTGAAATTGTGTGGTTTTGAATGGTGTACCTGTGTGGTCAGCATGGTCATATTTCCATGTCTGGAGATTCCTGTAGGACAAGATATTTTGTGCTTATGTGGAGATGATATTTTTTGTGAGGTTTGCATTAACAGTAAGTTGTTTATTATTATTACTATTTTCATTATTATTATTAATTTGGCTTGATTTTATTTTTTTTATGTATTATGTGTTTAATAAATGTGTAAATAACCAAGGTTAAATCATAAAGGTGACATTTATATACATACATAATAACATAATGACATTTTCAAAGAATTGTATTGTATTTGCAAAACCATTTATCTATGTAATAAAATGTATTCCAGTAGTGCATAAAGCTGGCATAGTTTTATGTAATTTTTTTATCATACGATTTTTGGTGTAACAGTATTTACACAAAATTTTGTTATTGCCTCTACAAGATCCCTATATTTGTTATTGTAGATGACCAGTCAGTTAGGTATAACAAGTTTTAGCAGACCGGAGATATATACAAATTCAAACTTGCTCTAGAAGTTGATGCTGACATTTAGGTATTTAAATCAGTGCTAAATTGTGAGAATTAACATTTTATTCTATAAGGAGTTACTACATAACTTGGTTTATGTGTATGCTGTTCCTTATGTTGGTTTTGTTTTTCATACATGTTAGTTTGCAGTGATAATATGTCAAAGTGCTTAAATTCCTGGATATTGCAAATTAAAAACGTCTTATGTGTGCATCATACACTAAACATATGTATATGTATGTGTATTGCAGGAAAGTTGTGACATATTATATGAACTGAATGGATGTAAAGCATTATTTTGTTTTTTCAGGTTATTTTTGTGAAACAGTACATTTATGAAATTTTGATAAAATTGCTATTGTTTTATTTTTATTATTTTTAAATAAATTTTTGTTGTTTAAAATTAATATTTTCAAGTGATTAGTTTACATAGTTTCAAGTCAAAAGTCGCCGTTCACCTAAATCTATACACACACAACACTAGTTGCAACACTAGTGTCGCTTTAAACAATGGCTTCACCACAGAAAAAAATCCAGGTGTTCATCAAGGCTGCCCTTTATGACCTTATCTATCTTAGAACAAGAACGTTTGGCTATAGCAATTAGAAATGACTCTGAAATCAAAGTTATAAATATCGGGATAACACAGTTCAAAATAAGTTTACTTGCTGATGACATTATATGTTTCTTATAAGTAAAAATCAGGAACAATTCGTTTACAAGTCCTTGAAAATTTTAAAATCTGCCCAGGATTAAAGTACAATCTAAACAGAACTGAAGCAGTATGGATAGACAGTGGCAAAAATTTTAAACTCGGCATTCTTCCATTAAAATTGTGTTTTTGAATATTTTTCGCTAGGAATCTGGTTCAGTAATGACATTAAACCTGACACACTAAGAAAACATTTTAACTCAAAACTTGCTGATTTAAAAGACATACTAAACTTATGGAAAAAATGCGGGATTTCACACTAATTGGCATGATTCTCGTTGCCAAACCCCAGCATTATCAAAACTTAGTTATTAATTCTCTTTATTACACATCAAAATATAGCAGGTATTTGTTATATATTTACTACCCCCGAGCAGGTATCGCTGCTGGCGGAGTAAAATTACCCGATGGTATCCATAACTCAGTAATAAGTACCTCGTGCTGTCAGAAAATATACCATGTACCAAAAATTGCAGCCGTTTCATGTTTGAAATTTATTCGAAACTAAAATCTGTTCCCTCATGCACAGCTCTGCTTAGCTGGATTTGGATTATATGATTTTGGAACTTTAGATTCATTATTTTCCAACTGTTTGGCTTATGTTTTTATATATCAAATTTTTTAGCACTTATTTTTTATATATTTACATTCCTAAACTTGTTATAAATGGTATTCAGGCTGTAATAAATAGGTTTATTTGGATAAAAATGGAGTAAAAGAGGTTAAACAATTGTTTTCTCATAAAAACATAGTTTTAAAGGCTCCAGATGTTGAATAATTAATAAACACTCAAAATGAATTGGATAAAAACAATATAAAATAATAATAAATCTAAATTGAAAAATTGTTTTCAGTTAATCCTCAAAAATATATTTTGTATATTATGAAAAACCTTTTTTAAAACCAAATGCTGGACTCATTTGGTAGATAAAATGCCATCGAGATATTTTGAAATTTTTGAATGACTTCTGTAACTGATAGAACCCAAAATGTTTAAAGAAAGTGTTTGGTACAATGATAATATTAAGATAAATAATCAAACAGTGTTTTATAAAAATTGGTATAAAAAGATTTTTTTGTATAATGATTTAATTGATGAAAATGGAATACACTTATTACTTAATAAAATAACAATTTCATGGAATATTTTAGCTTAAGATCAATACCAAGAAGTTAAAGGAATGTTTAATAACGAAACCTTGTATAAACATGAATAAAGAACAAATCACCTTTTCTCAAAACAGTAAAATTTTGAGTGTTAAATTGTCATCAAAAGACCTTAGTTGAGAATTCTTTAGATTCAAAACTTGCACAAGCATTAGAAAGTGGCAAAATAATTTTCATATTGACATACAAATATTTAGGAATATCTGTGCATTTCCCTTCAAAGTATCTTTAGAAACTTAATACCAAACTTTTATTGTGCAATTTTAAGAAAATTGGGGGTCTCTTTCAATGATTAGAGGAATAGCATTAAACCAAATAATCAATGTGTATTAAAATGTCATTTAATTTTTGGGTTTTACCATACTTCATGTAACATACTGAACCATTGTATATTTTTGGTAAATATTTTTTACAAACTTCTATACATAGTCAAAAAAATACCACTAATTTTTTGCAGTTTGAAATTGTTTAAAAAACAGACGTATGTATGTAAGCATGTATGTTTTACAAAGGGAGGCAAGATTACTTTAACACAATCTTACACAGCTTACAAGATTGTATGAATAACTACATTTTAGAATTATCACGTTGATTTTCTCAGAAGCTACCAGAACTTTTATTATTCTGTAAAAATAACAGAAATTTCAAGTATCAATCTTTATCTTTTTATAACTTGCTATTGTTTACTAAAAAGATTTCTTAACTACATTTACAATATTTGCTTTCGCTATTATTATATAATAATAAAATAAAAGAAACATACTAGTCCTTGTCCATATAACAATTCAAAAATCAAAGTTAAAACTTTGCAAACTGACAAGATACATTAAGGAAGTGAGGCTGGGTGTTTCGGAACGGTAAGCACCTTCTGTCTTGCTAGCTACACCCGTCACATATTACAATAAGTAATGATATTTCATGTCTACATGACACTTTACTTTGCATAACTGTAGTTTGTTTCTAATATTCTTTCCACTGTAAAAAGAATAAAACATTTGATTTTCTTTACCTTTACACTACTATCCTTCATTCTAAATTAAAAGAACGTCTAAAACAAGTCATATACTTGCCATTCTTTTACAAACACGGTAAACCAAGATATAAATATCTGGTGCTCTACAAGGATCCTGCTTATTTTGTATAACACCAAATAGACTGCAAACAAAAATATACTCAAGATATCATCAACAAAATGTTAGAATTTTTTTTATAGACATATTTCTTGTTTTTACAATATGATTTTCCAACAAATAATCGGTATACAAATGGGCATAAGCTGTAGACCTTTGCTTGCTGATTTGGTTCTTTATTCATATCAACCAGAATTTTTACAGAATTGTCAAATTTAGGGAAGAGACTGTCGCGAAATCATTCAACTGCACATAAAGATATAAAGATGAGTTCTTTCTCTAAATAATCCGAAATTTGGATAATATGTAAATGTCATCTATTCAAGTGAGCTTGAAATAAAAGACACGACGGATTCTTTATCTTCTGCTTTATATTTTGACTTATACCTAAATTATGACACCCACAAAAAGTTACATCTGAAGTTATACGACAAACGTAATGACTTCAATTTTTATCGTCAACTTTCTATGTCTTTGCAGTAATATCGCTGCTTCTTCTGCATAAGTTGTATATGTTTCACAGTAAATAAGTAATACTAGAGCTTGTTCCCATAACAGGGACTTTCTACAACAAAGAAAACTGCTTAAAATTACAATTTAACTGTTGAATCAAGGAAATTGCAAGCCTAGGTTAATCAAGGCCGTTAAAGTTTCATGACCGTCATCACAAAATTGTGGATAAGTATTCAGTTGCTGTATCCGAACTCATGCTTGATACATTTTACTTACCATAATTTCTTATTCCTTTCATTCTGAAAATTGACCTTGCACGTGAAGGGTGTACATAGCTTAACAGGAGATGCTTACCTGGCCTCACTTCTCTGATTGAGATTTACGTGTATAACTAAATTTGCCCGTTTTCAAAGTTCTTACTTTGTTTTGGGGGATTGTGATTTGGACAAAGACTGGTATACTTATTTGTGTTTTGGTAATGTAATCAAGAAAAATTATTATATTGATGTTTTTTGTTCCCTAGAAAAAACCGTTTCCGAACCGACATTGTCAATTTTATTATCTATCGATAAAAAGTTCGATAATTGGTAGTTTCTGTAAATATAAATTTACCACAGGATTTGTTGTCGTCTTTAAGTGCATAACGTTCATCACATTTACAGATATAATACGGTTGGCGTGGAGATATTAAACACAGCTGGGAGCAATTTCCATTATTTGTCATGCAAGGACTGCTGCCTAAAACAAATTGACTTGAAACTTAAAAAAATAATTAAACAAACATTATATAAAGACAACTACTTATTCCATTATTAAATTTTTTAAATGAATAATACAATTTTGTACATACAAAAAAAAAAAAAAAATTAAAAAAAATAAAAATAAAAAAAGGAAAAAGAAATGAAAGGACAGATTTTTACATTTTTTAAGATAATTTTGTGCAAAAGATTGGTTAATCAATTAGGGCGTACAACGAAAACATTTTATGTAGAACAAATGTTACTATTTTATGCTTTATGAGTTGTAAACAATTGAGGTAAATCTGTTTGCAGCAGCGTGTAACACATTTTTATTGATTGAAACAACTCTCTTTCAAAACTTTCTTTTTCAATAAAATTTATTAAAAATTAAAATTCATTATTAATTCAAAACATTTTACAAGAAAAGGGCTTTAAATTAAATGAATTATAGTTTTTATAGAATGACTGTAAAATTATGACATTTGAGGACCCCAATATACTGAAGAGGGATAATTTACCATTGACAGTCTTTAATTCGATATTAAGTACGTCATTATCTCGCTGGTGTTGAAAACATGTTTAGTTGCATAATTTTTTAATATCTTATTCTGAACTTTTCTAGCCCTGAACTAAATCCAAATCCATTAATCAAAACCTCAACCTCCTCTTTAATATTTTACCTTTGTGCCTAATTTTTGGGTTGTATACCGTCATCCCTTTAATAGTGTAGTTTAATGAGTATATCATAGAAATGTCTCCTTTAGAGTGTTTATTCATCATATATATCATGTTGTCTCTGTTGGTGTTCTCTTCTGCTATGTATAAGAAATCATCAAATAGAAACATATCCCAAATGACAAATCTAAATTTGACAACGATTTCCATTTTCCAGCCAGAGTACGTGCAACGATAAATCGCATTGGTTTCATCAATTCTTACAATCCAGTAGATGTTTTGCTCTTCTAAGTCCAAGGTCATTTGAGTGATGGGATATTGTGTTTTAACAATAAAATACTTGCCATACCCTTTTTTATCCATTCCGTATTTATTTATAGATCCCCAACCATCACTTAAGGAAAAAAACATTAAACTAAAAAAGAAGAAAATCTAAAAATTAAGGCCGAGACTAAAACAACTATTTGAACCATTGAATATCAAATATTCTATCGTAAGATTGTAGACAATTTCACCGTAACATGTTTAAAGATATTTAGACCCTTTAAACGATTCTTTTTTTTACAACCAGTGATTTTCAATACACAAGTTAAACAACAGAAATTAGCATTTTATTACACAGTACAATTCCTTGCATGTATATTATGAATAATACATACAAAATTCATTTAAAATTTAAAAAGACTTTTAAAAGCATAATTATTTAAAACGCAATTAAACTACAAAAGACAGTATTCTTTTTCAGTAAGGAAAGTAAAGAATCTAAAATCACAAATCTGTTCAAATATATAACACTAGTACCTGTTTAATTTTGATGTGCCATATATGCACATTTCGGAAAAATCATTCCTCATCAGTGACACCAGGGGCCGAAAAGTTTGATAGATGAAAAACATAAGCCAAATTGTTGAAATTAAACAAATTTGAAGTTTCAATTTGAATGAATCCGAATTGAACTAAGGAATGCTTTGCACGAGGGAACACACCTTAGTTTTCAATAAATTTTAAAAATTAAGACAAGTAAATGGTATACTTTTCTGACAGCACAAAGTACTGCCTACTGAATCAAACTAAAATTTAAAAAAAAGAAATTATTTTCTTTATAGGCTTTACGTCTTAAAGAAGAAGCAGAAAAAAGTATTTTAAATGATAAAACTATTTTCGTATGCGTACCAGTTGCACTATGCTAAAACAAAAATTGGGTTTTTAATGCGACATCTCTTAAATAATAGTGTTTGCTCATTATAAGTATCATAGTATAAGCAAACGTACATATAATTTATATATTTATATCTATATTTTATATTTATATTTTCTTCATGTATATTTCCAGCAAAATGTGTTTTAACATTAAAGAAAAAATGATTCCGTTAGATTTTGTTGTTTTAATTTTATCATACATCAAGAAATGTGATCATATGTCATCTCAAAACTAAACCTTCTTGTTAGATATTTTCTACACTTGTGAGGGTACTTTTGCTAGTAGAATAAAACTCCCTGATTGTTTCCTTTACTCAATATTCAATACTGGTACTTTATGCTGTTAGAAATGTACATTGTAGCATTTAATATTTCGAAACATTTTTCAAACTTAGGTTTTTCCCTCATTCAAA
Organism: Tegillarca granosa; assembly: GCA_029721355.1. Taxonomy (NCBI): domain Eukaryota; kingdom Metazoa; phylum Mollusca; class Bivalvia; order Arcoida; family Arcidae; genus Tegillarca; species Tegillarca granosa. The sequence goes on from JARBDR010000188.1 coordinate 27,443, forward strand.
TCATTCCTTAACATGATTTAGATTCATATTATTTAGAAACTTTCAATTCGTTCAATGTTCTTTCAACAATAAATAGCATCTGTATGAATAAATTCTATAACACATCCTTTATAAAAATGTTTTTCCACAAAAAGTGACATAACAAATTTATAGCGCTAAAAGATTAAAATACGTATACAATATTTAATAAAAACATATTCAAGGAAAAATCCATTAAATTTTAACAGCTGATCTTTATATTTTACAGCTGAATATTTTTTAAAAAAAACTATCATAAACATTTCCTTGAAGTTTAAGATAAATGTTATAAAATACCTTTATTAATGTATCTTAAAACAATTAGTTTAATCTATTACAAGAAAACAAAAGGGTGCTTACCCGTTATCACAATCTAAAGATAGACCAGTTGCTGAGTATGCATACAACAAACCAAATGAAATAAAGTATCCTGTATTACTACTGAACACGCCAATGCTACCGAATTCTGTACCATACCTGGATACATATATAGTGTATATATTCTTACTTAGCCAATCATAAGACAATAAGTACACGAAAAATGAACTTATCACTTTTCTATTTTGAGCAAAATTTGTTATAGTTGCCCTTTGTAAATTTGAAAATCTATCACAAAAAATCAAATCGTTTTCTGTTTCTCCGTAATCGGCGTCATCAAATGGAATAAGATCATCATTGTTTATCTTTTTTTCGGTTCTGTCACGGATTAGAGAAATCGTTTTTTCCGTTTTCGAAAAAACAACTATAGTAATGTCTGTAATAAAATAAATATATTGTATTTTAAGTGATGATATAAACGATGTTTAGGACGTTTTAATATAGTGAAAAGAAAAACAAAAACTTTTTAGCCTGGAAAGCTTAAAATCTGTATAAAGTTTAAATTTTTATATCAAAGCAATATTGCCCTCCCCCAAAATAAATAAACATTACCAACAGGACTATTTTTGTTACCATGGTAATTACACAAAGAAGTCGGTTTTCTAGATATATCTGTGTTTCTGATACAATAAGTATTTCTTTCAAAATTTTTTTACTTTTACTTAAAAAATTGGTACGAAAATTACAACTCTATCAAAAAGTGTTTGAAATAATATTTTAAAAAATTTTGAATAAAATTTGATTTTTGCAAATTTTGTTGCCATAGTAACGTCATATACCCGTTTCTCCCCAATCATGTTTTTGTAATTAAATTTGAAGAGTAAAACCTCTTTATTGATCCAAAGAACAATCAATTTCGTATTCGGGCTTACAGTTGCAATTTTCAATCGCAGTTTGTTGCAAATACACCCATCCATGGCCCCTCTGACCACCTTCAAAGTAGGGTGACCTATTTCGATGATGTGAAGTCAACCAAAAAATTTATATATTAGAATATGTGAGCTAAGTCATATATTTGATAAATAATACAAATTATACTGCATTTTAGTTGTTATTTATCAATCTATAAAATGGGCAAAATCAACCTTCCGTAAGGCACGTGGTGGTTGACATGGCAAGTCATTTCTGCAGTTTTTAGTACTTATCCCAAGAAGAAATGATGGGAAAGTTTCCTTAAGATATCTTTTTTGCTTTTTTATAAGCAGAATCATTCTATAAATATATAAAAATTTTGGGTTAGATTAAAGATGTAAATCTCGTCATTTACATTGAAGTCTTAAATATGGCAGAAGGTTGTCCTTCACTACAAACAATCAGAAAGCACTTATGTTTGTGCGGTATTATAAGTAACCTTAAAATCTAGTTTATAATTATTGTCCTAACAGCTACAGCAGTCCAAACAGAATCAGCTATGAAGAACTAATGGGTCATTCCATGCAAACTCACTCACCAATTATCAGATTCTGGCAAATATCAAACTCGTATGACGTCTTTGGACCATATATATATATATATATATATATATATATATATATATATATATATATATATATATATATATATATATATATATATATATATATATATATATGTGTGTGTGTATGTATAAAGTTTCATTAGATTCTATGAGGAACTATGGCGTCTCTCGCACTATTGAGCCAAAAGTTTACGAACCGCTGGAAAAGGTTACAGACTCGGCTATCCAGTGATACCAAATTTGTTAATTGTAGATGGCAGATATAACATTTTTTTTGAAAAATTGACAGATTTTATTTTATTTAGACTTTTTCATGTCTGAAATTAGTATAAAGATATCCATCTTTTACAAAGTGTAAATGATATGAAGGTGGTCTCATCTTAATAAAAAAAATAAAACAAATCTTTACATGTATTTATTTGAGTCTAATCGTAACGACAGAATTATCACATACATTTTTTATGTGATTTGACATATCTATTGAAGAATGTGTTATGGACATAGTCTGAGTTATCCAGTATGTGAATACTAATATTACTTAATATTTTACTTTTTCAGATTTATTTTTATTGATAAATATCTACCTTCATATCTGTTACATGTTTTATTTTCTACCGGATAGTAGCCCGCTGCACACACACATTTAAAAAATGGTGGATATTTGGACAGCAAGAACAGATGTGTGCAGTTTGCTATTAGCAATAAACTTGTATTCCCATCTACAATTAAAAAAATAAAACTTGGAATAATGATATAATTAATTATGTGAAAGTTTTGTTTTTGTAACACTCGAATTTAGCTAAAATATACCAGTTACTTTCAAATCATAGTCCCAAACATCAGTAGGAACAAGTTCTACTAAACTGTATTGACCCTGAAATAAATGCAAGAAGTAGCAGGTACTTTGCCGAAATAGAAATAGAAAGATTTTCCAAAAATCATCAGTTTTGCCATATAGTTTCAAAAGTAACCTTTCGTTTTGGTCAAGCTTAATGTAAAAGTCAAAATATGAAACACAACTTCAAAATATAGTTACATTTTCAAATTTTGGAATTTTATGTGATAAAACGTCATCTATGTAGCTAATGAATGATTTCTCGACAGTTTTGTAAATGACTTAAACGATTCTGTAAAATTCTGCTAAAGTAGATTGACAAATCAGAAAGCAATGATGCACAGAAATCCCCGATGTACAAAATATGCCTTAGTTACGTTTATTTCTTGTTTCAGCACTTGCCTTTCATTTAGAAAAGAAAATTTGGTCTAATTATAATTTATGTAACTTATTAAGAAATGTTTAGCTTAAAGATATTACAGGTAACGGAATACCAAGCAAAATTAACATTCCTCGAAAAAAGCAAAATATTAAAAGTTAAAAATGATTTTTTTTCTTTTTTCGTCATATTGTCTGTTTCAAGAAATATGTTTTTATTGATGTTTTAAGAAAAAAACGTGTAATTCAACTAGTATTTGTGTTATATATTTACTACCCCTGAGCGGGTACCGCTGCTGGTGGATAAAACTCCCCGAGGGTATCCATAACCCAGTAGGCAGTCCTTTGTGCTGTCAGAAAATGTACCATTTAACTTAATTTTCAGCTGTCTTTAATTCTAAAATTTGTTTTAAACTAAGGTATGTTCCCTCATGCAAAGCATTCCTTAGCTGGATTTGGATTTATGGAATTTTGGAACTTTAGATTCATAAATTTGCAACTGTTTGGCTTATGTTTTTTATTATCAAACTTTTCGGTGTAAGTGTCACTGATGAGGAATGAATTTCCCAAATGTGCACATCTGGCACATATAATTTCAACTGGTATTTGTATTATATATTTACTACCCCTGAGCGGGTGCCGCTGCTGATGGATTAAAACTCCCCGAGGGTGTCTTTAACTCAGTAGGCAGTCCTTTCTGCTGTCAGAAAATGAACCATTTAACCAAATTTTCAGCTGCTTTAAATTCTAAAATTTGTTTAAAACTAAGGTTCGTTCTCTCATGCAAAGCATTCCTTAGCTGGATTTGGATTTATGAAATTTTGGAACTTTAGTTTCATAAATTTGCAACTGTTTGGCTTATGTTTTTTTTTTATTATCAAACTTTTCGGTCTTAGAGTCACTGATGAGGAATGAATTTCCGAAATGTGCACATCTGGCGCAACTAAATTCAACTGATATTTGTGTTATATATTTGTACAGTTTTCCGTTTTACGTTTTAATTCTGGATTAAATGAAAGTTATTTATCCATGTTTTGACATTTAAAATGGCTTTGAATAAGACAATATACAGAAAGTAGAAATGCCGTTAAAACTATACGATAGTTCGAGCCATGAAAAATGTTGTTAATGTTGTGAGGAATTAATTTCAACCGCAGATCTGACAAAAATGTTTTAAGCTATAGTAAAAGACCAAAGGGTATACGCATCAAATTGACACATAAAAAAGCATTGTTGAAATTGCAGTCTCTGTTTTATTGTTGTAGTTACATATTTTTATTTTTCTGAATACATGTATAATGAAACACAAAAATACCGGTTTATGTCCAAATGAAAATCCCAATAAATTTAGTTATACATGTGAACTACCATTAGAGAAATGAGGGCGGGTGCTCCGAAAGGGCATTTCCTCCCGTCAAGCTAGTACCTGCAAAGTCAAATTTGAGAAGAAAAGGAAAAAGCAACTTTGGTGACTCATAATCATACAGAATGGGTAACGTTTGGATACAGTGACTCCATACTTATCAACATTACTTACTTTGTCCATTGTAATCAATTTTTTGTTGATACAATGTATTGCTTATCACAGGTGTAATTACTTTGTGTCATAATTGTGATTAGGTAATTTCGTAAAGCTTGACAAGACTGATATTTAACATGAATTTTATTTTTTCTGCATATTTCAATTAATATAAGAAGGGCTTAAAAAGGATAAATTCATGTAAATACAATTTTTTCCATACCGCTGATAACTTAAGAAAACATGTTTAATAACCTTGACTAAAAGTTAGCCCTCTATAACAGAGGATGATCATAACGTTGAAGAAAGATATAGTAATTCTTACCTTGTGTTCTCATGTTTTTTCGGTCGAAAAGTTTCATGGGTATATTAAATGTCGTGTAGTTTAAATGTTTGTCTACATCATAAAAGAGCTGACGTATTAAGATTGATTCCGGCAAAACCGCTATTTCTTCAGACCTCCCTGAAGATAAATTGATCGCGTTTACAGTACGCGTGTTGTACTGAATCCAGAAAAGTGTGTCATCATAAACAACTAAGGTAGTAGGCGAAAAATACCATGGAAATTGTCGAACAATTTTACGCTTGCTACCATTGTATAAACAACGCTGAATTGTTCCAACCGCCGGGACAGACCAGTATACAAGTCCTTTTTCTGTGTCTAAACACATTGAAAACACTTCTACAATGAAATATTAATTGTAGTTTTTTTTTGTTTTTTTTTTACATAAATTATTTAAGTTATGAATCATGCCTTGGAGTTAAAATCATGCAGGTAAAAACTAAACCAATACAAATTCATTAAATAAATATTAAATTGATAAATTTCAATAAATATGAATCCAAATTGTGTAACAAATGAAGTGAGGTCATATTTAAAAAAAAAAAAAAAAAAAACAAAAAAAAAAAAAAAAAAAAACGTACAACATAATGACCATGTGTAAAAGTAACATTTGTTACTTGTTAGACGTTTTTTATTCTACAGTGATAGGAGGAGTTTAGCAATGACGTTTCTAAAAAAAGAAAATTATTTTCCAAATAGAATGTTAATACTTGGGTAACAAAAATAAATACATAAAAAAATAAAATAAAATAAATAAAAATAAAAATCAGAAGTTGCACATTTTACCCATAATAAGCTTGTGGTCTCTGAAGATGTTAAATTAAAACATAGTTTGCCTCTTTTCTATTAAATGTAAAATTTTATTATAAATCCGGCTTTATTTGTAATTTTAAAATTATTTTGATTTACATTTATTTATTCATTATTATTATTACTATTTTTATTATTTTTGCTATTCACCTGAATAATATATCGATGCTCTTGGAACGATGACTTTTCTTGATGATTCAGTACCGTCCATACTTGCAGTCTCTATTACCGCATAAAGACCATATATATAAAACAATGATCTGTAGTTAAGAAAACATCTTCAATTATCAATATGAAAATTTTAACAATATTCAATACGCGAAACGGGGTTCGAAAATGAGGCCTATTTTAACACTTGTCGACAATGGTAGTCCATCTTGACTAATCAACACAAAGTATTTAACAATTGTTAGACACTTTTTTGAAACGACTTTTTTTTCAAGTGTAATGAAACATTTTTAAAAGTAGTGATTTTAAAAATAATAGTAGATTCATTTTAAATCTTATTCAAAAAAAGTAACTGTAATGCAATTTAGAAAAAAATTCGAGAAGATTCGTGAGAGATGAAGATGTGGAACAATTTGCAAATTAAAAATCTGTAGCAGATTACGTAGAAAAATTGATACGGTAACCATCCTTTTATTTTCCAAAATATAATATAAAAATACCAAATCAAAATTTACGAAGGAAAGAACACGAGTTCCATATGTATCGGTAACACTAATGTTTTATCATATCTCCATACCTTATAGTTTTGTTTACAAAAAAAAAAATGATAGCTTTTCATCCTTTACTATGTATTCTAAGAAATTCACATTGATTAAATATTCAGTGATGTTGAAAAATATTTGAGTGTGCATGGCTATCCCACTGCTTTAATGCAATTTTTGATACATGCACTATATGGACAATGTTTTTTTTTAGATCAGTAAAGCACATATGTTCCCGATCAAAGTAAATAAAAAATATTTTCAAATAACAATTAACAGTATTGTGGCGGGAACGTTAACGTTTACGTTAATAAATACGACTTAGTAAAACCACTTCCAAGCTTGTAGTATTTGAAGGTATTTAATGTATTTGTTAAACGGAGAGAGAGAGAGAGAGAGAGAGAGAGAGAGAGAGAGAGAGAGAGAGAGAGAGAGAGAGAGAGAGAGAGAGAGAGAGTACTTACGCTGTGCTGGAATCTAGAGCCATGCTATAGCCATTTGGTATTAGGAACAATGTTTTTTTATATATTCCGTTTAGATTTCCTACTACTACGGTGTCGAATTCCATCCAGTAGATATTTTGACCCATCCAGTCATAATGTAAACTCGAGGATACATAATGGTGCCTGAAAAGTGTCTTTGTTTTATCTCCATTCAACCAATATCGCTGAATTTCTCCCGGTAAACCAAATGTTTGTGTTATAACAGACACGTCTACATCAGGAATTATTTCAAATTCTAATGTGTTGACAAAAATGGTCAAATTCTCCTCCTGAATCATGTTGATAACGCCATTACTCTCTACTATTTTAACAGGAACGGTCTTACCTGATAAGTTATAAAAAAGTATCAAACCCAGCTTCACGAATTTTAAGTCCGTGTTAGCACACAGTCTCTTCTCCGAGCCAAAGAATACTTTTTATTCAGCATCATCGATGCGCGATCTTTTTAGTAATGTCCATGGACATAAAATTTTAAACTTCCTTCGGGAAATCAATATTTTAAAAATTTTTATAATATATTATACAGTGTTTTATTAACAACTTATCTGTGATGTAACTGGCTTTTATCAGCTTTTAATTTTTGAAATCTTATTTAATTTACATCGTTTTAATATTTGTATATTTTAATTTTTAACACTTTCTAGCCGCAAATAGCTGCAATAATGCTGATACGACTTTGAACAGAAACTCACTCACTGCCATTACAATTTTGACAATTTTTACATTTTTTGACATCATTAACATCTTACTCCCTATCATAGCCTTTTGAAAATGGGACCTCATTTTACTTTGCTGTTATCAAAAATGTACAGTGTGGAAACTTTTTTCAGTCTAATTTTTTTGAATTTAAATAAAAGGTTTGTCCTCAGATGCAAGGTATTTCTTCGCTAGACTTGGACTAATATATAATACAAATACCAGTTAAATTTTGAAATGAATTTCAAATTTTAGACAGCTGAAAATTTTGCTGAATTGTACATTTTCTGACAGCACAAAGTACTAAGTACTGCCTACTGAGTAATGGATACCCTCGGGGAGTTTTACTCCACCAGTAGCGGTACCCGCTCAGGGGTAGTAGATATATAATACAAATACCAGTTAAAGTTTGATGTGCCAGATGTGCACATTTCAGAAATTCATTCCTCATCAGTGACACTAAGACCGAAAAGTTTTACACATACAAATATAAGCCAAAAAGTTAACAAATAATGAATCTAAAGTTTCAAAATTATATAAATCCAAATCCAGCTAAGGAAAGCTTTGCATGAGGGAAGAAACCTTAGTTTTAAATAAATTTCAAATTTTAAACGACTGAAAATTTTGATAAATTGTTCATTTTCTGACAGCTCAAAGTACTAAGTACTGCTTATTGAGTTATGGATACCCTTGGGGAGTTTTACTCCACCAGTAGCGGTACCCGCTCAGGGGTAGTAAATACATTAATACAAATACCAATCAAATTTTGATGTGCCAGATGTGCACATTTCAGAAATTCATTCCTCATCAGTGACACTAAGACCCAAAAGTTTGACACATAAAATATATTAGCCAAATAGTTGAAAATAATGAATCTAAAGTTTCAAAATTATTAAATCCAAATCCAGCTAAGGAAAGCTTTGCATGAGTGAAGAAACCTTAGTTTTAAATTAATTTTAAAATTTAAATAATATTAACTTATTATAATATTAACATATATATAATAAATTATATATATTTTAAAAAATAAATATATAATATAATATTAACTAATATTATTTTGGAACTTCGGATTTATACAAGAACAAAGATTTGGATTATCTTTTTTATCTATCAACGTTTTCGGCCCTTTGGTTATGGTTATTGATGGGAGAATAAATTTTCAAAATATGTACATCTGGAACATCAAAATTTAAAAATAAAACTTTAGTCAAATATTTGCTTCCCCTGAGAGTGTACTGTTGGAGATGGAGCCCATCTTTCGTAGGGTATCAAAACTCAGTAGGCAGTAATTTGTGCTATCAGAAAATATACCTTGTGACAAAATTTTCAGGCGCCACAATTTTTGAAATATATATAAAACTTGTTCCCTAATGTAAAATTCCTCAGCTGGATTTCGACTCAAATTATTTTGAATTTTTGAACATTTGAGTTTTGGTAAATTTTTTGGAATACTTGAATACATAAAAATCACAAAAGAGGACGCTTTAGCTTTTTTGCTATAATGTTTTTATATGTTTCAGTTAAAATGTTACTCTTTATTGTTGTAATATTTACACACACACACACACACACACACACACACACACACACACACACACACACTTATTTACCTTAAAATATTTTATCACGATCATAATTATGTCAAGTATTTTTAATTCATACTTATATTTTATCAAGAAATATCTGATATTTGATTAAATGTTAAGCACACACACACACAAACACACACACACACACATAAATATATATATATATCTATTTGAAACTTCCGTCTTCAGGGGCTGTTTTCCAAAATTTTACAACGGAAAGACAAAAAAAGAAGAAACGAACTAAGGTCTCTCTGAATGACGTTAGCATTAAAAAATTTGGATAAAAATTATCTGGAATAAATTAATTTGTTACAAACTATTAAGTTCTGATAATTTTTTTATCTAATAAAAAAGTCAAAAATCACATTTTTACGCCATCTTTAAGCATTTCTTTAAGATCATTAATGAACTTCTAGACCTACACTGTCTTAAAATTAAGACGACTGAAAATTTTGCTAAATGGTATTCTTCTGACAGGATAAAGTACTGCCTACTGAGTTATGGATACCCTCGGGGAGTTTTACTCAACCATCAGCGTAACCCGCTGTAAATATATAACAAATACCTGCTAAATTTTTATGTGCCAGATTGTTAAAGTGTTTTACATTTAGTTATTGACATATGGGTGTAACGTCATAATTGTTATTGAAATAATTAATAATACAAATAAATGACATGAGATTTGCATAAATTAAGAGATTAAGTACGAATGTTTTTTCATTATATCATTATGATTATTATTATTATTATTTGTACCATGTGCGAAATTTTTTGAATGTAAGTCCGGTAAAGCATTAAAAAATTTAAAATATATTTCATAATGAGTTATATTAATAGTTACACATGATTTCAAATTTCCATTAGTAAATAAATTTATTTATTTATTTATTTTATTTGATTTTTTATTTATTTATTCATTCATTCATTCATTTATTTGTTTATTCATTTATTCATTCAATAATGTGATAATTAATGGATTAATCTATGAATTGATAGTTTATAGTTCATGAATGAATGAAAGTCATGATTAATGAATTAATCCTTTAATTCATATATAAAAATTCATGTAATAATTAATTCATTTATTCAGTCATTCATCTATGTATAAATTAATTAATTCTCCCATTGATTGATGTATTCATTAATTTATATATCTATCCATCTAACCAATAAAGATAATCTATCTATCTATCTATCTATCTATCTATCTATCTATCTATCTATCTATATATATATATATATATATATATATATATATCAATGTATTTAGTCCATTTAGTAAAACATTTTACCTGCTATTAGTAACTATATTATATTAGCGACATTTAAAATGGAGGTACAAAAAATTTGCAGTTGATGCTCTCTCTCTCTCTCTCTCTCTCTCTCTCTCTCTCTCTCTCTCTCTCTCTCTCTCTCTCTCTGTCTCTCTCTCTCTCTCTCTCTCTCTCTCTCTCTCTCTCTCATTGACACACACACACACACACACACTCTCTAAATTTCACCAATGTTTTATTAAATGATGATGTTATCAGACATGCTCTTCATTGACACAAGACGAAATATCATCTTTGTGCCAGCTTAAAGTTTATCTTGGTAGAAATGAATATTTATTGCTAAATAATTTTATTCATTTAAAAAGTCAAAAAAAAATTGTTTTCTTCCCTGTATATTTTTTTACATGTAAAAGTTATACTTCAATATTTATTTATATTTTATTTTTCAATATTTATTGATATATTTATATTTTGTTTGTCAACATTTTGTGTAATAATTACATCACCTTTTATCATAACTCAATGTATCTTACATATATCACTGGTCCTGAGCGGGGCTTGAACTCATTATCCTTTGGTTGACATTCCCTGCATCCTTATCCATTAGATCACGGGGTAGGATGTATATACAGGGACAAATAATTTATATAAACCTAAGATAATGTGATCATGTGACCAATTCTTAAAAACCTCAGATTTTGAATAGAAAGATATGCAAGTTTATGTAACTTTACTCCATTTTTAATATTTTATTTTATATATTATGATTATGTTTATTAATTTTATAACATAAATCAATCAATTTTTTTTCTAAAGAAAAATAAACCATTCATATATCAAAGGAAGGCAGGAATGTCAAACGTCACCTGTAATATACTTATTAAGCTCACTGACAAAATCAGTTAATTAGATTTTAAATTCAACAAATAATTATTTTTAGACATTAATATGCATTTAGATTTTAAATTCAACAAATAATTATTTTTAGACATTAATATGCATTTGTAGATTCTTAATCTAAGTAAACTTCTGATGTTAAAATTGTTTTATTCATTTTTGACACAGAAAAAAGTTTTTGAGACTATTTTGCAAATTGAATTTGTTTATAATTGAACATTCTAATTTAGTTTTTAATTAAAATGAATAACAATTTTGGATACACAGATACTTTTCAAGACAAAAAAATTAAACAAATTAGAAACAAATTAATTCAATAACCTATCTCTAATAAGGAAGTAAAAAAAACGAATAAAGGAAAATAAGCTCAATGTTTTATGAGAGCAAAGATTGTGAATTAATCAGGGATAGCTTTAACGTCGTATAAGAGAGAGAGAGAGAGAGAGAGAGAGAGAGAGAGAGAGAGAGAGAGAGAGAGAGAGAGAGAGGTTATGCCCTATCAAATTATAAGTTTCTACACATCTCTCTGGGGATTATTACAGTGATCGAAGAAACTAAAATGCCCATAGAAAACCACCGACAAGCGGCGCGCAAACTGACAAATATTTTCAAACATTTTTAATGTCGTCATAATATAATCTTTGTGATATTTTATTTAGAAAAATTCATAAACTTATCATATAACGTCGATGCAATGTGATTTAATTCTTTTACAGCCAGAGAAACCTTGGCGGAGAGAGAGAGAGAGAGAGAGAGAGAGAGAGAGAGAGAGAGAGAGAGAGAGAGAGAGAGAGAGATCTGTATAATGGGATACCATATATATGTATATAAATATATATATATATATATATATATATATATATATATATATATATATATATATATATATATATATATATACAAGTCATTAAAAAGACCAATTGTCCTAAAAAACTTCAGTGCGTGGACCACTGGATTAGAAACCCAATGTTGGTCTACTTAATATTTTGAAATCCTTTGATTATTTTTCTGATGCTCAGCTTTCATTTATTTTTCATTATTACATTTTATAAATGTATTTGTACCAGTTAAAGCAAAAAAAAAACACATTTTTATTTGGTAATTAAATAAATAAATAACGAAGTTTTGAAGCTGCTGTATATATCCGAGTCCTTTTTCAACGTCATTAAGGGTATTTCAATTTATGGATATTTTTACAATTATCTGCTATATATAAATATAGAGACAGTGTGTTAATTTAAGATAGCATTCCTTTGAGAAAATAATTGTCCAAAATGTAAAAAAAAATGCTCTAACTAAAAATCGTGTTTTCAACGTTGCTAGTTAAAATCATGTTTTTGACGTGGCCATTGTTTTAGTGTCGCCGCCTTCGGGATTCTTCGGTAGTTTACCATACTGTTCGGAATATTATATCACGTGACCATTAAGAAGATGGCGACCGCGCTTTTTTACCGAAAGAAAGTGGTAAGTTAGTAACAAATTTACTTGATATTCAAACATTTGTTGCAGTGTGAAAGAAATTGCATAGTATACGTATGATCTTATGATACCTGGTACATAAGGAAAGTGTAAATTTATCGCTTCGATGACCAATTCAACAACCAACACAAATTTGTATTTTGCACAACGGGGTATCTGTATCTTCACGTCGTAGATTCCTATTAGGCTATAATACGACGGGCGCTGCTTTAAGTCGTCCCTTTTTGCAAGTATGTTTAATGGCGATTTAAACGCTTCGGTAGTGTCAGCGTTGACGATATCTTCAGGAAGATGGTTCCATTCCGCTGAAGTTCTTGGGGAAATGAATATTAAAATCACCTATTTTGTGGATTGTGCCCAATCTGAAATACTTGAGTAATTGTGAATCATTGAAATTACAGAAGAACATGGTGTAAATTCCAGTTGCTGAGATACATGATATCACTTCCAACTATAAATTTCATATGTAGATTGCTGGACAACTCGTACCCAAGACAACTCGCATCCAAAGACAACTCGTACCCAAGACAGCTCGTACCCAAAGCAATTAACATCAATTTTTTAAGATTTCCTTGCTATTGCACTTTTTTTTTTGCAAACTTGCTAGGTAAATCTATTTCGATTTAATACAACTGATTACTGGAGATTGACTTTGTTAAGTGGACTTAAGAAAACTCAGTCTGTTCTTATTCGATTATTAAGATTGTTTGGATTATTCTGCATTGATGAGTGAGTTATTGTACCAATCAAGAATATTTCACTTATATCGGGATGTAAATAAAGTTATACTTTATATCATTATAAACCACAATTATTACCAATGTTTTACTTAAAATAAGTGGGTATCCAGTAATTACCGCTTCGATTCTGTAAATCTTTGGGTGATGAAAAAATTCTAGTAAACTTTGCCTATATCAATAAAATGATAATGATAACAATACACATAAATACAACACTAAAACTGCAATAAGTTCTGTACATATACTGAAATATGCACATTGTCATCACATTACTCGCACACGAATCATACATACATTAAAACTGAACTAAGTTGTTTTGATTTTCTAAAATATGTTTTTCAAAACATAATAACTTCTTATTCGCGATCTGTAAGATTTTAAAATTAGAGCAATGCTATATTTGAGCTTTTATCAAATGTTCAACCACTTATAATCAAGTAGATCAGCATCGTTTTGATTTCACTTGAGAAAACTTAATGCACCTATAAACATACATGCATATACATCTACTTGTGATCAGAGCTCAAAAAGTTATAGATTTCTGTTATTATAGATATATAAATTTCACTATAATCACATATTTTTCTACATTAGGAACTATATGCATACACTTTGCAAAGATATGTCAAATATAACTTACTACACAACATATGTATCTCACACACACACAAACACACACACACACACACACACACACACACACACACACACACACACACACACTTTCATAGGTAAACAGTTTTTACTGTAATAATTTCTTTTTTTAATTAGAATTAACGAACTGATTGGATTAACTTTTGCACAGATATTTCATAAATACTTAGGTTAAGATTTCGCCAAAAAATTAAGATAGCTGTGAACAACTGGGTTTATATTCAGTTTATATTCAAACACGTAATTAATAAATGATACAATACTCATTAACATTTTAAATCATATTTAAAGAATACTGAATTGTCTTTAAGACTTCTTTTTAGTTAATAATTTCACAATTTCTAAGTTTGGTTTACTACTGCACATAAACAGATCCACATTTAACTCTAAATATTTACCACTAAATAATTAAAAACTAACTAAATAAATAGGGGATACCAAAAATTAATCCTAATATTCATTTTATTACAAAATATGATAAAATTCTGGAATTGGGTACAAGTTGTCTCGGGTTGGATACGAGTTGTCTTCAGGTACGAGTTGTCTTCAAGTACGAGTTGTCTCGGGTTGTGTACGAGTTGTCCTGATACCAAAACTGTTCAAAGTGTTCTGCACAGAATAAAAAAAATTGTCAACCAATAGTTGTTAAAATCTATATGTGAAAGTGCACTATTGAAACAATTGTTACCAGACACTGCAATTAGCTAACTGCAGTAAACAACTGTCATGTCCGGTAAGATCTTAGCTGTTCCATCATTAATTTTTATTAAAGCCGGACTGAATGTCCGACCTGTTTCCGTTTTGGTTTTTATGCAGTGAATATCTGACCCGTCTTCCTTTTTGTTTTTTTTTCGCAGTGACTTTCGTCTTCCAGATAAAAAAATTATAGTGTGAATAGCCTAAAATCGTGTTAAATGATTTAAAAATTTGCCTGGGGCAGTCCCAGGATAATCTCTGTAAACCCAACTAGAGGGTTGTAAGTGAAAATGTGAACAGCACAGAAAAGAACGATCTCTGTGATATTTGTAAAGTTGGCAGGCCCTGGCTTGTATTTGAAGAGAATATGATGAAGTGCTCTTTTTTTGCATCTTCATATTCCAGCACTGCGACTACTAGTCGAGAAGAAAACACATATTTATCCGGAAGTTCAAATATAATTATTATGAATTCTGTATAAAATGGCACATGGAACAGTGTGTTTAGGTATTCTAAAAGTAGTTTTGAAAAAAAAATAAATGGAACAGTGTAGAGCTATTCTTGTTTTTGATTAGATTGAGCTTAATTTAAGCAAGTGTAAAAGTGCTGATTGAAATCCTCCTTTTGACGTTGGCTTAAGTACTTGCATCAAATTATTATGTTGTTTTCGGTCCGGTAAAATATCATTCGGTCTGGTAAAACTTTTGAATTTGGGATGGAAAAGGGGGGGGGGGTATTTCAACAAGAAATTTATAATTGATAGTGTAGAGTTGTCCGAGGTATGGTTTTATGTCCCTGATACATGGTAAATAGAGGTTACCATGTTCTGTCATGAACAATGTAGACTAGACCATAATTTGCAAGCTGCTGAAAAGTAGTCAAAATGTTGTCAATGACAAATTAACTGTAAGCTTCAACTGTATTTTAGGTCAAGAAGAGTTTGGAAAAGAGCAGAGTGGAAAAGGTAAGTTCTTTTTTGGGATTTTGAATAGATATAATACAATTTCCTACCCGTAATTATTTAAAAGTAGTGAAGCTAGAGGCCTATAGTACAGTATTTTATAGTTAATCACTTGGTCCATCTGTCTGTCATCAATCTGCACACTCTGAATGTCCCAATATGAATAACTCCTGTATTATTAAATCTAAAAATTCCATACACAGTTCGAAAAAATGTTCACTGACTACTGAGCTTGTCGTTCTTTTCTCTCTTGAACGATATTTAGGTGAAATATAGTGAAAATTTAAATAAGTGGTTTTGGTCACAGACTAAAAGTACTTTTTCTCACTGGTTCACAACTCTGAACACATATCTGGTCATTAGGGAAGTAAACAGCACAGTATAGCATTTATTTTATTTAAAAAGCAGGTATTGGCTTTTCAATGTAAACAAACATTAAAATATCAATTATATGCACTAGAGATGCATGAAGATACATGTTATTCAAAATTGAGATTAATAAAGTTCTTGTTGTAAATGGTTGAAAAATTGCCAATACAACGCAAGCAACATGAAAAATAAAATAAATGCTGTCTTAACTCGGTTATACAGTTATAATTAAATGTAAGTTATATTACATGAGCTGTTACTTTGAGTTTATGAGTATCGTCATGAGTTTTCTAAGTTAGGTCAAATCAATGTCAATGCAGGCAATATAGTTGACTCTGCTTTTATCCCCATGTCCAACCAAGTTGGCAGGGGATACTAAATTGGGTTTGTCTGTCCTTCTATCTGTCTGGTTAAGTTTTATGAAAAGGTTTGAATCATAAGTGATTTCTTTGACATTGTGCACTGCAGACCTGTTAACTTTGTAAGTGTATGCATTTAACAATGTTCAGTACATTTAAATTCAGTGTAATATAAATCACTGTGACCGAAATTTAATCATAATGATGTAATGATTATTTTTTTTAAGATTTCAAAAGTGAATGATTGCTTTGACATTATGTCTTAAATACTCAGTTAACTTTGAATGTTTAAGCATTTTATAGAGTCCTCTACATTCAGATTCAATGTAGGTTACCATGCCCCATATTTCATGCTCTTTTGACTTTGGTTAAATTTTCTTAATTGTTTCTGTGAGATAATGGGTAAATCAACTTTGCTATATACATTCATCTCTTGTCTGTGCAATCAGATAATGATGATGAAGATGATATACTTTGTATTTTATTTGCAACAGATATGGAGGAGAGGGGATTAGCACAAAGGGCTTGTAATTTGTTACAGGTTTTTGTTTGGTTTTTTTTTTTTTTTTTTTTTTACATTTTCTGGGAATGGGACTAGGGCCTGTGCAATTGTGAATTTCAGTGTCGTTTAAGAAGAATTGGGAAATTTTTATGTCGCAAAATCACTAAAAATCAACTGCAGATGATGTTTATGAAATAATTATACGGAAATACAAATCATACAGTTCACGGTATTACACAATAGGCAGCTTTTGTGATTTATTTGTAAATAGTTATTGTTACAAATCCATATACTGAATAATAAAATTTTCAAGATGATTTAATGGTCAAAATTTAAGAAATTTCTAGTCTTTTTCACTTGGGAAGGCCCCAAATTTAGCAAAAAAAAAAAAAAAAATACACTGGATCAGAATCATATTGCATTATGGTCACCTTAATCATATATATATTTATGCTGGATCAGAATCAAATTACATTATGGTCATCTTAATCATAAATATATATGTTCATGCTGGATCAGAATCAAATTACATTATGATCACCTTTAACATAAATATATATGTTCATGCTGGATCAGAATCAAATTACAGTATGATCACCTTAATCATAAATATATATGTTTATGCTGGATCTGAATCAAATTACATTATGGTCACCTTAATCATAAATATATATATTTATGCTGGATTAGAATCTTATTACATTATGGTCACCTTAATCATATATATATATATATATATATATATATATATATATATATATATATATATATATATATATATATATATATATATGCTGGATTCAAATCATATAGCAATTTATTCAGTAACATTGTGGTGGGGGCCACCCAAGCTACTTGCAAGTACTAATTTTCAGTTGTGGACTGGAGCAACATGAAATAAAACGTCTTTGCTCAAGGATACAACAGGTCCAATCTGAGGATACAATCGATAATATAATAATGTTCTTGAGCTCTAATTCTTAACCTCTAGGTCATGCCATAAGCCAGCTAAGCTAAGTAAGTTGCAAGCAATGTGTAATTTTAGATCACATTAATTTATCGTCAACACAGGAAATTATTTTATGCATGAAATGAAATATTTTTAAATTTTAATCTCTCCAAAGCCTTTAGGGTTTATCTTAGTTTTATTACTCTTAGTTAAATTGAAGTGAGCAAAGTACAGGATTCTGTCTTGGATGGGATTCCAGAATATTGCAAGATTAATGTCCAGGTATTGCCATTTTGACAATGTTTTAACCAAATGTGGGCAAGTTATATTTGGGTACAATTTGACACTTGCCAAGATGAAGGACGCAATACTCAATACTGATATGCCTTATATTGAAATATTGAATATGATTGGCTAATCTACCTGTAAAGAAATACATTGTGTCAATGTGGCATACAATTTTCATATGTGGTTTGACAATGTAAATTTTATAGTGTAAATTATTGGCTGTGCATAATTGCATACGGTTTTAAAATTGATAGTGTAAAATTATCAGAAAATTACATGTATACTTAAAGTTAGACAGTGTGTATCTTAACAAACTAATCACATTTAGTGGTTAAAATCATCCAGGCTAAAGTTATTTAATTTCATTTATAAAAATTACTTTTAAATAGCAATGATTCGATTTTCCAAAATGTTTATTTGGTATAATTAAATAAATATTACATTCTTTTTTCAGTTTACAGTGCATATTGTCACCCAGAGGACATTCATATGATTGTTGAAGATTCAAACGACTCTGTAATAGGTACTTGAGTTTTTGTCTTGCATTTTGAGGAAAAAACCGGACATTGGTGTTGCTTTTCCAGGGATCACAACGGCTAGACCTTAGATATTGCACTTTTTAATACCTTAGGATGTGTCAGTTTTAATTTGCACAAAAATGGGTCCTCGAATGGTCCACGAATGGGGAAACTGAAAGGGAGTTAAAAATCATCCCCCTCAAAACAGTAGTGGCTAGACCTTAGACATTGTACATGTAGATATTTTGTGAATGATAAGTCCTATGTGCTACTGGCTATTCTCCTCTCAGGGGATGTCAGATTTGTCAGTACAAACATTTTTTGAAGGTGTGTTGAAGTTTGTGTTGAGATGAAATCAGACAACAGCTTGGTCTGAACATACTGAAATTATGAATAGAATTTTGATGTGGACATGATACAAGTCTTGGCTATTTATGTATAAAAGATGAAATCAAAGAATAGAAACCTTTTATTATAATTTTGCTTTTTTAGTACCACCATTACAAGAACTGTCTGCATTCCAAACAATACAGGAATTATCAGATGTGAATTTACCAGTCAAAGAATCGTCAGCATTGAATTGACAGTAAGTATGCATGTAAATGTAAAGTTCATGGAAGGAAAGGGTCAAAATAAACGTTTTTATAAATTTAATTGGTACAGATTGAATTCTGCATCTGTTTTGAATCACAGACTTGATGCCTAGGAAAACAACAAGTAATGCCACTAAAATGATGTCTTCATATATAGGCATGCATTGCATCATGTAAAGATAATATGCAGTTGAAGAAACTTGCACATTCATTTGCTTGATTTCAACATAATGTGCAATGATTTTGTTGTCATTTTAGCTTGCCTGCAGAAAAGTGCAGAAGAGCTTATGTTGTACCCCAGGCATGATCATCTGCATCCAATGTTAAAGTTTTTGATACAGCTGTTTTTCCATGATTTTCATCAGACTTGGTACAGATGTTTATAAGAACATCATAAAAAACATGATGTAATTACAGAGGCTGAAAATCAAGATCATCAAAAGTCTTGCAAGACTCTTCCTCATCTTCAGAACAAAAGTTGCACACTTAGAATCTGTGACAGCAGAGTCAATGTTCTCTAGGCAGTACTTAAGTGAATTAAGACAGTCTGTTGATGAACTGGTAAAGAAGGAAGAAATTAAGAAGAAAATCGAACAAGATGAGAAAAAAGATGAAAAACCTGGTCTAAAACTGTTGGTAGATGTTATTATTTTAAGATCAGTTAAAATGCTTTTAGGCTACTACACAGAAACCATGCAGGATGATAAGTATCAGGAATTGAAGAAATTTAGAGTTGCTTACAAGTATAGGTCACATGAAGATATTAGTGCACACAGAATTCTTAAGCAAAGGCAAGAAGACCATCTAATTTGCCATCTGAAATAGAATTAATGAAGCTGAAATGTTTTATTAGAAGTGAAATTGCTGACTTCAATTGACTTAATTTTAATTTTTATGTAGTAAATCATGTCATTTATTTTGTTTGCCAGGATTTACTACCGAATAATGGTAGTTACCCCTGGCAACATATAGCTATATTTTGCAAAGTTCATACCAAAATTTTCCTGTTTTAAATGAAATTGAATACCCGAATAATTTTTGTCTTGAATCTCCAATCCTTCGAGTTTTTTTTTCTTCCAAATATCTGTCTGAGCTTGAATGTCAATTTCAAATTTTCCCAATTTTAGTCAGAGAATGTGAATTTTCCCAATCTTGAAGGGAGAAGGTAGTTTATTAAAAAAAAGATAAAAAAAATCACTGCATGTATATGCACTTAAGAAAATGTGGAGTAATGACAATTTAAATATAAGCTGTAATTTAGGTAACTGTAATGCTGTAAAAAGGTAAATAAGTTTCTGTTTTGCTGGCTGTGTTTCTTTGTGTTAATAAATTTTATATGTTTTTCAGGTCCAGGTGTGAAGACTTCTAGCAGTCAGTTTGGCATTGTGCAGTATAAGATAAATCCATCATTAGGTAAATGTATATAATGCAGGAAAGAAAGTTTATCCAGTTCATTACTCTTAATTTTTTTTTTGTTTTGTTTTTGTTTTTTACCTAGGTTCTGTGTAATTAAGAATTTCAACTTCGTTTTAGAAGAATTTGGAAAATTTTCATGTTGCAAAATCACTAAAAAATCACTACTGCCTCTGATGTTTATGAAAAAAGTAAGGTCAAACTTGTGATAGCGACCACCTTTATATAACAACATCCTCTCTTATCTGACTGTCTTATGACGACCCCTCCCCTTGAGCATTTTGCTGTATTGTTTACGTCTAATTAGCAACCCCCTGTCTAATGTGACTAACAACCAACTTTTCTAGCTTAAAAACCACCCTTACCTTGTTTTAAATGACCCTCTATCAAATCGGATTAAGACCATAATATCACGTGAACACGAGTACTGCTTACGCTTGTAAAATCCCACGTTTTGCACACGGCACTGATTTAAGTAAATGATAAAATTTCTTAAACTTTTACAATATTTCCTGCTGATCAATGGAGAAGTTTTCGCTTAAAAAATAAATTTATGATTTTAAAACACTGATTTGGACATTTTACGACCATTTTCTTTAAATTGTAAATAGAATTTAATTAGAAAGAAATTCACAAACTTTGACTACTGGTCATTTCCTTTCATGAAAAGGTATACTGAAATACAAATCAAATCACATAACAGTTTACAATATTACACAATAGCCAACTTCAGCAATTTAATTTGTTTGTTACAAATCCAGATACCGAAAAATAAAAATTTTCAAGATGATTGGTAATTTATGGTCAAAATTTGGGAAATTTCTGGTCTTTTTCAGTTAGAAACAGGACCTTATTTGGTCCCCAAATTTAGCCCCAAATGATCACTGGATCAGAATCATATTATATTATGGTCACCTTAGTCATATATATATTTATGCTGGATCAGAATCATATAACATTATTGTCACTTTTATCATATATATATGCTGGATTCAAATCATATACATGATATGGCAATTTATTCAGTAACATTGTGGTTACCTGCTGGGGGGGCCACGTATGGGTCATGGTAACTTCTTATTCATTGAGATCACCATTTCTAATTTTATATATTCTGGATGAGCATGGTATATATATAAATATATTAACATTTGACATTGTAGTCACTTCTGGGGTTATACTGGGGTTGGGCAATATAGAGGAACTTTTTGGCAGTTGAGACCTCCAACCGGAAACCATACATATTTTGCATAAGCATCATATAACAAGTTATTATGTGACATCCTTTCAGACTACAGTACAGTGCTGTTTTTGTATAGGTTCTTGTTTATTATTATTATTGTTTTTTTTATCTTTTGCAATGTAAACAGGATATCTCAAGAACTAGAAGCCTTTTGAAAAATGGTCTGATTGGGTACTTTTAGCTCGTAGTCAGACTGAAAGCATTTTTGAAGTAACCTATTTTATGATCGATTTAGTTCAAACTAGATATTAAGGATAGCTGTGGGGATTTAAAGTGAGGATAACGCAACTTCAAGCAGATCCTAGAACCAGATTTTGGTTTTTTTTGGTATAAGGATGCTTCACCAGTATGCAAATGATGTCATGGTACTCCAGTACATTGTTTTATTTCCGTCCTGTCAGTGCCTTCTCTAAGAAAGATTTGCCTAGTTTTTGCTATAATTGTACCAATCAGCAGTATTGCCAGGTTAGGTATTTTCTTTGGTCTTGCTGTATATTTGCAAATATCCTTCTTTACTGTATTTTCAGAGACTATTGTCGATGTTATTGATTCGCTATCTGATGGTAATGATACACCACCACTGACAGAAAGTGATACATTTGCTAGAGAGGAGGAAGTAACAGGCAACATTGTAACTCCATTGGTTTTTTTTAGCTCATCTGAGCTGAAAGCTTAGAGGAGCTATTGCTATGGTAAACCGTATGACATGCGTCTGTTAACTTTGCACGTACATTCAAGGCAACAGTGACCCTCAATAGCAAAATCTTTAAACATTTTCTTGTCCTGAACTGAATTGCCTAGAAGCTTGATATTTCATAATTAGCATCAGGGTATAAAGCACTCGACATTATGAAATGAAAGTCATGGTTCTTTTGGATTCGAACTTAAAAAAAATGAGGTCCTGTG
>JARBDR010000189.1:0-34397 GCA_029721355.1 Tegillarca granosa
ATAATGAAAGAGTATTGAAACAAGTATATATGTATTAGGAAAATCTTGATCATTTTAACATTTTCTAAAGCTACAGTTAATTGGAAAAATGTGCACCAGAAACTTTACATTGGAATGGACTGGATGACATGGACAGTACAAGACAGATAGGC
Source organism: Tegillarca granosa (assembly GCA_029721355.1). Classification (NCBI taxonomy): domain Eukaryota; kingdom Metazoa; phylum Mollusca; class Bivalvia; order Arcoida; family Arcidae; genus Tegillarca; species Tegillarca granosa. Next base: position 153 of record JARBDR010000189.1, read on the forward strand.
AACAGGGTGACAGCACTAGCTTTCCACACTTTCATCCAGTAGCTAATAAACCAATGACAATGGGAAAAAAATAATGAAATATTTCCATAAAGTCAGGTGCACATCTTCAATATATATAGACACATTCTGTGAAGTTACAATTTTTTTTGGTTGAAAACTGTAAGAGGAGTTGAGTTTACAAAGCAGGTACCCCCCAGTTCAAAAACTTGCTAAAAACTGACTAAGTTTCAAAGTCTGGAAAAATGGGGAAAAAATCTGGAAATATTTCCATAAAGTCAGGTGCACATCTTCAATATATATAAAAACATTCTGTGAAGTTTCAAGGTTTTTGGTTGAAAACTGTATGAGGAGATGAGTTCACAAAGTTGGTACCCTATTTTCCCTGCCCACCCGCCCGCCCGCCTGCCGGACATTCACCATACTATAAACCCGATTTGCACTCTGTGCAACCCGGCCAAAAATCTATAAATGTATGTTGTAAAAAATTATCATTTTAAAGGAAATGATACAAATCAGAAATCTCATTTTGCCACAAGAAAATATATTATTTGTAGTGAATACAATTAATTAGATTTTGAATTTCTTTAAGTACACAACTGTATAATTAAGCGTATTTGCTTATTGTGGCACTTATCAATAGTTAACACCTTTTATAACTGCTGAATTAAATACATTGTACATATAATAGTTTCAAAAAGTAAAAAGTAATGACTCAAAACTGCCAGGCTTCTGAGAAGCCAGCCGATTAAAAATTGTACCTGTTTTCTGTTGATGTGAAATACTGAATCCATTGATTTGGATGACTGTGAGCATCAGCTGCAAAATAAAATAAAACCAGATTGCTGACAAACAAAGTTATCTACTGGTATATACCTGCATTAAATTTATCAAAATCAAAAAAGTCATAATACTGATAGTGACAGGATCATGTATTATACTATATTGAAAAATTAACATAAACATTTAAATCTATGTTAAATGATTCAATTTCAAATCAATGTGCTTAACAGTCAAATAAAAACAAAGGATCAGTCAGTGAGGGTGTAATTATCCTACAAAGCTGTTCTTATATAACTTATTTTACATCTGACAGTTCAAATATTTTATTTCTGTTTCTAATAATTACACATCTTAATTTATTCCCATTTTCATTCTTATTCTCTTTAATTCTCGATCAGTTTTATGTCTAACATTAACAAAGACACATGCTTAACAAAACAATATATCATGCATTTGCATGATTTCTAAACCAAAATTTGTATTTCTGGAAGAACTAGGAAGTTCTATTTTACATGTTATTCAGTTGTAATTACTTTCTCTATTTTATTTCAGTTTGTGTAATTATGAGATCTGACATACCAACAGGAGGAAGATACATGGTCTCGGAGAAACATGTCAGGAGCAATCTGATGATTTCACTTCGATTCTGATCATGCATCAGATTGTGAGGTGGTGAATGTGCAAAACCAACACCTGATTCCCAGATATATTCACAGCTATCTATTGAGGTCATGTCTTCTGGATTATCCTGTAATGTAAAATGAAAATTCATATTAGAAACTGAACTAAATACAGGCAGAAGAAGATTAAGGAATCTTTATTATGGTTGATATATGCTTTAAAAAAGGCGAAATAACATCTCTGTTTAAATGTCAACCATTGCTGTAAACTCAATAGCTACCATACCTGGTTATTTCATTTTCAAAAGAAATATTTTTTATGCTTGTTCAGGTCAAACATCTTTTTAAAAAATATATAAACTGTGACCAGACTGAAAGGTATGAATTATGATTGATTTTTATAGAAAATACACGCACTATAAACTTCAATTAAATTAAACAATTTTCTGTATAGCAATTTTCAGTTTCGAACAGACTCAAGGTAGTGAAAAATACCAATCTTAATTTATGTTAATTGGATTTTCTATGAGAGTTTTGTGTAAAACACAGTGACTCCAAAGTAGATGTCATAACTTACTTTTTTGGTAACTGATGACCAAAAATTCATTTTCAAACAGGAGATATTATTACAAGTAATAAAAAATAATACTTACTGGTCCAGCCTTTCTGTTACTTGGAACTGTGAAATCTGGACAAAATAATAAATCCTGAAACACACAAAAATAATGTGTAAATTAAGGACAATGTCAGGTAAGGGTGCAGTGAAAATGATACATATCTGCGTGACATGTTGACTGCAATCCACATTGCTCTTTCTCATGAATAACTGTCCATAACTTAGTGTGTCAGAATTTTAAGTTCTCATCAAAAGGACCATTTTGAAATACTAAGTAAATTTTTCAATAAAAAAACTTCCATTTGGCGACAATGTTTTTGCTTCAAATACATGTACTTTATGAAAGTAAAGTAATTTTAGATATACACTTACAGATAATGCATTCACTAGTGACTGGGCTAATGGAGGACTCTCATTCTGAAAAAAATAATTTATCACCAATAATTTTTAATACCATAAATCTTTTAATCAATTCTGAATGAATGCCTATAGCAAAATCTCATTTAATACCCCTTAACAAATTTGCCACATCACTTATGACCACACAATTTTGAATACTTGAAAACGTCTTTGTTTTTATTTATAAGCATCCTTCAATTTTTTTACCAAACCTATATATAACACCAAATTTTACTTAACAAATAATTGTGATGAATCAGTGATAAATTGTATATGTATGTAAATAAACAATGGGGCAATAGTAATACATGTATTTTTATGATTTGTTTTATTATTGTTAGTTGACTGTCGATAAATTAAGCCTCTGATGATAACATAAAGGAAAGAAAAGTTTGACCACGCTCCTTCTTTAACTAAATTACTTGAACCTACATAAAGAGGTCTATGCTCATATGTACCACTTCTTCTAGTGCCTTTTTTGGGACAAGTTTAATTGTATTATATTTATGTCTTCCATTTTTTATTTTGATAATTACATATTTTTCATAATTTGATTTTCTCAATTTTTTTTGTTAAACATATTTAAATATTTAAACAACCATGGCCAAAAACCAAGAGTCAGTTTTCTATATCTGATTCAAAAGATCAATATGTAATAGTATTGTACCTCTGTTTCTTCAGCCTGCCCTGGTAGCGTTGACCAGAAAAATCCTCTCCAATCAGGATCCTCAAATATGTATGGCAACACCCTAATTAACAACCGTACACAGTTTAACACTGAAAATAAAAATATATATACAAATTTCTTCACTTCATATTTTAGATAACTAGAGGACTAGTCTTAAAGAATGATGCTGAGTTTTCTAAAAGGTCCTCGACACAAGTGTTAACGGTATGTAGTGGAACTTTCTTCTGTCACATGGTTAAATAGGAATGGATTCAAAACTAGTGATATGATACTAACAGGCTGTTTTATTAATAATCACTGCACTTGACCGTAACAAAATTTAAGCATTCAATAAATGTGTATAGAAAATATAGATGAGAACTTTAGAAGAACAATGTAGTTGTATATCATTGCCATAATAATAACACTGTTCCTTCCATGAAACATGCTTAAATATTTCCAAATATGGTTCCAGCTTTAAAGAATATATATACATTTGTTTATATATACATGTATATATATAACTTCAGACTTGTATTTGTATATGTATGTTATCTAAACCTCATATGTACCTGTTTGTTGTTCTTTCTGAGAAGGGCATCCACTTTCTGCAGCTGCAACAAGTTTTTCTACAGCCTTGTAACATAATGTGGCTAAATTAGATGGTGACTCCTCTCGTAGTGCTCGTATTTCTGCTGCTGGTATTAAAGTAAAAACATCTTGGACTCCTGTAACACTATCTGACCAAAACTGTTCCCAGAATGCTTCATCATTTGCTTCTATTGGCTGTAAATGCACGTTTTAATTATATGTACAATGCATTCTTAATTTTATCACTATGGAACCAGGGTTGTGATCAATGGTTCCAAGTCCAATCCTCATTAATACAACTGCTTCTTTTTGAAAGTGAGTGAGGAGTTATTGTTTAAAGCCACCTGCTCACTTTTAAGAAGGAGCAAATGTATACGGATTTAAATTTTTTTTTAAGAAAGTCATTTTTTTTAATCAGACCACTGAAGAGAGTCTTGGTGGCCAAGTGGTAACAACCATGCATTACAGATCACAGTACTTCTCAACATCTAAGTTTAAGTGCTACTTGGGCAGATTGTAGGAAACTGCCAGTTCATTTGCTGAAAGGGTAATGCTTTGGACACTACAGCTTCCTTCACTATCCAAGAACTAATTACCTCAATATAAGTGAAAAAAATCTTGACTAGAGCAAAACACAATTACTGCACTTTTTTTTCCTGATGGCCAGGGGGAAACAAATTTAAATTTGATTTGAAAGATATAATGATTCTCTTTCTCAGCATTATTTTTACAAAATACATGTAATTTAAATCCTGCAAATCAAGAGGTTATCTTAACCATGACATTTTATTCATGGAAACTTTCTCTCTTTTGTAATTATGTGAATTTTCGATCATACAGATGATATGGCTTGTGAGCAATCGGATAGAGTTGACATTATATTAATGTATACTGAGATCAGCCTAGCTTGATAACAATTTGTCAAGTTTCCCTTTGTTGATATTTGGATAACTTTTTTTTTTTGTTAAAGAAGTGCAAGTCTGGTTGATGGCAGAAACAGAAGAGTGTTATATCACAGTGAAATTTCAAAAGACAAAAACCCAAGCTCCCACAAATAATAAAAGCCCTGGTTACTACAACTCAACATTTATGTCATGGACAGGAATTATAACATCTACTTACTTAGAAGAATGTGTAACAAGGGAAAAAGAATGGGGAAAGTGCAGCAGCCAAACCAGGTCTCAAACCTGGGACCATCCAAGTACTAGTGGGACACTCTACTGACTGGCGACTTCCCAGGGTCTGACAAACCCCCAAATGTAACAGGAAAGGGAAAAAATGCAGTGTCTAAACTGGGACTCTAGCGGGACATTCTACTGACTGGCCACTTTCCAGGGTCGGACAAACCCCCCAAATGTAACAGGAAAGGGGAAAAATGCAGTGGCCAAACTGGGACTCTAGTGGGACGCTCTACTGACTGGCCACTTCCCAGGGTCGGACAAACCTCCCAAATGTAACAGGATAGGGGAAAATGCAGTGGCCAAACTGGGACTTGAACCTGGGACCTTCCCAGTACTAGCTGGACACTCTAGAGCAGGAAAGGATAAAAATGCAGTGGTCAAACTGGGACTCTAGTGGGACGCTCTGCTGACTGGCCACTTCCCAGGGTCGGACAAACCCCCCAAATGTAACAGGATAGGGGAAAATGCAGTGGCCAAACTGGGACTTGAACCTGGGACCTTCCCAATACTAGCTGGACACTCTAGAGCTACCCGGCCACCTGTCAAGCCTGGTCTGCTACAAATGAATTGGAGATGCCCCTTGTATAAGAACATTACAAAGCAAAAACTACAGGATTTATTAGATCTAACATTTTGTTTAACCTTTGACCTCATTTAACCAAATGACAGGTTAACATATACTACAAATTATCTTGAATATAAATTTATAAAGGTATATCAGCTAAAATAAAGGGCTTAACTTATACATGGTCTATTGTCAAATTCAGTTATTGTTTTACATTCAAAACCATCAGTTTATCAGGTCATAAACTTGCGAGATGCATTATTTCTCTCCTTTAATTCCATAAACGACCAAGTCTAATTTTTATTACATTTAAGGAAAATTACTGTAATCATGTAAATCCAGTCAAGCAGTTATAATAAAAATAACTGCCCACAACCATAATAAATGATTGACGTCACAGCAAAATCGATACTGATCAGTTTATCCGTTTTTGGAGTAAATTATTGCTAAAAATGTTAAGAAAACGAAATCCTATTCCCATCTCTTTATTTCATACCTGTGTCTTCGTAGTCAGTTGAATGACTGCCTTTCTAAAGTTGAGTTTTGTGTCTGAATTTCCCATACCAAAACAAATTTTCGTCTTGTTGGCACCATTCGTTTCTCCTTTTCTGCCTAATTATTGGAAGAGTTCTAAAAGGGGAGACAACAACGTTTATAGCTCACCTGCATCAAGACTATTCTATTCTTTCATTCATATGGGGCATTAGATGTGACTTTTTAATTTATTTTCGAAATTTAGTTTATCAAATGAGCAAAGTGGTTTTTGTAATAATATTTCTTAAAAGTAATTTTTGTAATGAATTTTAATTTTAAAATAAAAAATATAGCCATTGTTTTCCATTTTTTTACTTGTAAAAAAAAGCTAATAATTTATATATCTATTTTTATTATTTGTCTAATATGTTCTTTATAAAATTCTTCTATGATTTTAAGCAGTTCACTATTTCAATGTATTAGGGTGGACCTTTCAACTTTATGTGGTGGGTTGACCCACCACAAATGAGAAAGGTTTTACCTTGTCAGTGGCCTTTACTGGTTGGCTCAGTACCAGTTTAATGGACTGGATGGTCAGCAATATTTATCTACATTATTGTGAAGGAGTGTACTAGCACTAATTAATATTTGAAGTAAAACAAAATTAAACGAACCATTCAACCACTTCATTGTACTGTGTGATACCCAGTGGCCAACCATATTACTGATGTGGAAGAAAAATAGTATAACTCTTGATGTTTATTATGTATCATGGATATATGATATTTCATAATGTTTGTACCAAAAGTTAGACTACCATATACATTGTATATATACAATATGGTCATTGGTCAGCCACTAGATCTTTTGATTGTGTCAATTACAAGGTCATAAATATACAACAATGGACCAAAAGCCCAGACCAAATTATCAGAGTGTAATGAACCAGATATGAACTTTAGAAGATATGGTAAAAAAATGGATGGTTGTTGGTTGTAACAGTGTTGGATGTTATATCAGCAGTTTTTCAGCTATTAGTGACCAAAAAGGTTATTAATTTCTAATTCAGCTCAATGAGTCAGTATGCTACAGATAAGCATACCACTACCTCAGTCATATTATCCTGGAACTGTGTGAACCAGTTGGTACTCTATCCCTATAATGCCATTCACTTGGCGAGGAGGCAATGTCTCAAATTTTAAAGTCTTATGTATGGACAAGCTTTGGACACTCTGCATCTGAGCCACCAAGGTGGTTGGTATAGAAATAGACCAGAGAGACTCCTGAATTTGATTCTAGAGATAGGTAACAAATAATAATTCTTGGTTTCTGACAATTGGGCATTTCAGGTAAAGTAGCTGTTAGCTTCCTTAAATGCAGGTTTATCAGTATCCATGGTATCCATTGTGTCTTATGTTGCAGTCTTCATTGTGGTGTCATTGTTCATATTATTAGATGCTTACAAGGCTTGCAATCATCCCAGATAACCTTAAAAATGAAGAGTTATGGTTCTTGTTATACCAAACCTCGAGAACACAAAGTACAAAATTGTAGATTAAATTAAAATATATATGGTATATGTCAGTATATGAAAAAGAAAAATTCTATGTTATTTTATATACATACATGTACTAAGTATTTCATCTATCTATGAAAAAGGTAAAAAAAAAAAAATAGGTGAAATAATCTTGGCTAAGTTGTAAAACCACAACCACTCAATCACTATATAGTATCAACATAATACTTTATAATCTGTTAATTCATTTGCCCAGTCAGTATTTCATTTTCACAATATCTCTCCCTCTTTCTAATAAGATTAAAAAACAACAACAACAGCAGCAGCAACACCTTTTTATATTAACAACTTTATTTTTAAAATAACATTCACATTAAATAAGTTTCTATAATATAAAACAACACTGGATAGACTAAGCCTTTAATTATAAACTCCATAAATATGAATATTTGATTTTTGGCTCTGTGTGCACATTATATAATTATTTCTTTAGTTAATTGGAAATTTAGCTAGAGTTTTATTTTCATTACTGTCTTTAAAAAATATTATGCAAATCTTTTCTGTATTAAAATTATCATGTTTTTCTTACATTGTCTTTATTAATTATAAATCTACCATTATAGTCACTGTGTTTGTGACAGTAAATTATGAAAAGCTTTTATAGAAAATCCAATTAACTTGAATTAAGTTTGGTATTTTTAACTTACTTGGGTCCAATCCTATCTGAAAATCACTATCTGCAAACAGTATATTTTAAAAGTCACAATTTTTCATCTACCGGTATATTATAATGAAATTTGAATTTTCATTTAAAATCTACTAATACAATATATATATTTAAAAAGAATAAAATAAACAAAATAAATAAAGATATCCAGCAATTTTTACTACATTTTATAATATCATTTGGTGATGTCAGGAAGCATCTATAACAACTATATCATGTTCCTGAGAATATTATTTAATTGCACTGGCCTTTTATGGAAGACATTCATATGTACAAAGCATGATAAAGGTTATGTGCACAACCATCTTATAAATATTCAATACACTGGAATTTGTTTTATAATTTTTTTCTTATAAAATACACTGTAACCGTTTTCTAGGTACATACTACCTAAATTCTGAAAAACATAAGAACACAAAATGAAGGTGGTCTGAATATAAAGTTATCCTCTGATATAAAATAAATAAAATAAACAAACAAACTATATATATTGTTTCAACTATTGAACAACCCTAAATGTTTGTCTGACTAGCAAGTTCTTCATGTGGGGTTAAAACAAGAAAATTTAAATCATAACTACAGATTTAAATTTAACATTTTCATTTGTTCATATTTTCAAATCCAAACAATTAGGTCATAGATACATGTACTTCAAGGCCCCTTATGTCAAAGAAAGCAAATTAAACTGATCCAAGCATGATCAACAAGGCATGCACTTTCAAATACACTACCATGGACAAGTTTTGCACTTTGGATGTAAGCAAGCAAAACATTGCATCCAGGTCATTGCTTTTTTGGTAACCTCCCTTAGATCTGGAGACACAGACACTGACTGAAGAACATATGCCAAAATAAAATTTAAATCAGGACATCTGTTCACAAGTTTTTTTTTAATTCTATCATTCAAACCTCTTTTAGAAAGATACCATACACTTGCACTGAAAAATAACTATACATGTATATGCATGTTGGTTTTGGCATTTATTAAAACATCCCCTTTAAACTTTGTCCTTGAGAAACCATCTTGAATTTAAGGCAAACAATCCCTATTGATCAGTGAGTTTGTGCAAGTGAACATGCAAGTAAACACTTTTGCCTTGAATACATGTACTTAAAGACAATAAGAGGTGTCAGTAGAATAACTCAATGAATCTTAATATCTAGCACATCAAAAAAAAAAAAAAAAAAAAAAAAAAAAAAAAAAAAAAAAAAAAAAAAAAGTTAAAATTGTATGGCAGTTTTTTTTGTTAGCTAGCTAGGAGTATGATACAAGGTCTTCTGTACTTACCGGTAATACAAACAAGCTAAGATCTACAAGGCTAATTATGATCATTTCTGTGAAACTAAATTACACACAAATAAAACAAGGTCTAATTTGAGTAATTAAATAAACACCTCAGTGATAGGTGATACCATTTTTTCCCATATATTCTCTGGCGTGAATTTTAAATGACTAGACAATTCTGATTAAAGAAAATTACAAAACTGGCTTACTTAAACCATTGCTTAATCAAAATACATTTTACAAGAAATATTTGTAACATTAAAGCACCTGGGCATATATGTATAACTTTCAGATATCATTTTCACATGATCTTAATAGTTAAGTGTTGTATATTTGTGTAAAATCCTCCTTATAATTTCCTTGGAAAAAAATGTCAAAACTAAAAACAGCACACGCAGTTGTTTCATAGTAACTGAAAGTTAAAAAAAAAATACAAGCACCTGACATAGCTAGTTTTCATGCTTGAGTGAATCCTAGATGTTTGCTATTTCTTGATAACTGTCTGGTGAACGACGGAAATATTCAAAGCTGCCTGTTTCTCTAAAACTATCACTACTGCATTCTTTATCAAAGTCACTAATAGTGCCAAATAAGTCCAACATTAAAACATAATCTTTTAATTTACTAGCAACAGGCAGTCTGTCGATCTTATGTTGAGGTCTACTCCCGAGGTGTTCTCTTATCAAAGCACGACAAATCTCCTGTAATTTCCGGGGACGACTAAGAGTTTGCTCAAACAATGCTTTTAAATTTTTTTGAGATGCACGGGAAAACTGTGCCTGAATCTCTTGAGAGGTCAAAAGAATCTCTGACAAATTAATGATTACATCGTATGGTATGTTACCATGGCAATGTAAGAACCATTGCATCAATTCCATATTACTGTGTGTCATTGCTAAAAATAGAGGTTGCAGATCAAAATGAGGATGAGCATCTGGATGAAGCAGACAACATTTCATTAACCTTTTAACCTTTGCATGTGCATCAAGGTCACAGCCATTCATTAACAGAAGTTTTGCTACTTTTGTGTTGTTTTCTTTAGCTGCAGTCATTATTGGTGTTAATCCATTATCATTGATCTGGAAAAAATAAAAAAAAAACTGTAACACCATTTTATTTAAATTTCTACATTAACATTTGTAAAACCAGTGAAAACCAAACCCTAGGTAAACCAACAAGCATTATTGAAAGTCCATGAAACCTGATTTTCGTATGTAAGTAAAGGGTATTTGTGACAAAACACAACCCTGACCTTTGACCTTCAGTGTTTGATTAGACATATTTCTTTGTAGTAAAATCAACAATAAAATCTACAACATTTATCACAAGCTTTCAAAAAAAGGTTCTTCTGATTTCAGATATATTTAATACAAGATTCATGTAGGTATTCATAAGACAGCATACTTGCATATGGTTATTTTGATATCTGATTCAAGACTTATTTGTATATGATGTAATACCTTGCCTGCCATTCTGATGTCAGATTTCTTTTACAAGATAGGTATGTATAAAATGGCATATTTAGACATGGACATTGGCATATCAGATAAGAGATACATATGTATGGGATGATATACACTGTAAGAAGACAAGTTCATTCTGATATCAGTTTTTGTTTACAAGATATGTGAGTATAAGATGGATCCTTTGACATGGTCACTTGTTTTCAGAGATACAATTACATGTGTATAAATATATGTATAGCTTGACATCTTTTATTCATCATTTTTTGTATAAGATATCTATTATAGATACTTGTGTAAAAGACAACATACCTGATTAATATTACACCCTGAATTGATTAAGAGTCTTGCTATAATAAGATGGTTATTGGCTATGGCAGCATGTAGGGGTATGGTGGATGGGCGTGTCCCATTCAACAAGCATTTCTTTTCCTTTATCAATCTCTGTACCACAGCTTCATTTCCTTTCTCACAAGCCAAATATAATGGTGTCTGATTCTTTCCATTCTTTACATTTATATCACAACCTGCAAAATAAATATATTGAACTAATATATACAAGTATTCACAGTTGATGCATACTGTTTACTGTCACACCAACAATTCCATTTAAGATGGATGCAATGAAAAGTATTCTGAGTGACACCTTGTACATTTTTTGAAATTTTTTCAATGTGAGTAACATATGTCACAATTTTGTTATTGAAACAATTTTGTTATTCTCACAATAAGAGTGACACAAGACACAATTTTGTTATTCTTACAATAAGAGTGACACAAGGCACAATTTTGTTATTCTCACAATAAGAGTGAAACAAGACACAATTTTGTTATTCTCACAATAAGAGTGACACAAGGTACAATTTTGTTATTCTCACAATAAGAGTGACACAAGACACAATTTTGTTATTCTCACAATAAGAGTGACACAAGACACAATTTTGTTATTCTCACAATAAGAGTGACACGAGGCACAATTTGGTAATTTCTAAATGTGAGTGACACAAGGCACAATTTGATAATTTCTCAATGTGAGTGACACATGGCACAATTTTGAATAAAATGTTTGCCTTTCAAAGAAAGAGACCCTGGTTGCAGAGAGCCTGCTCTTACAGATTACAATACCACTCGTCCCTCAGGTCTGATTCTCACTCTGGCAGATCCTAATGTGAGAAAGATTGCCAGTGGTTTTCTCTGGGTGCTCTGGTTACCTCCATCATCTCAGAACTGACCACCGATTTTAAATGAAAAGTGTAAATGGGGTGTTAAGGACACTTACCTGATTCTATAAGTAAAATAGCCGCTTTGGTATAATGCTGTACAATAGCTTCATGTAAGACCGAATACTGCTTAGTATTTTCTTTGTGTTCTAAATCAGTTCCTGATTTGATCAATAACTTTAAAATCTGAAAAGTAAAATACTAGATTATGCACATACAGGTATTTCTAAAGTTCAATGAAAATAAATAACGAATTTGTTAAAAACATTAAAAATAATAATAATTCAATTAGTAGGAGGAAATGTAGATTTGAGTCCTTGGAAACACTTTTGTGTTTTCAGCTGTGTAACACTTGTCTGTTCTCATGGGAATGAATATCATCCAAGACTTTATACATGTATAAATCTAGTCAAAACAAAACTAGTTTTGCATTTGGCCATCTTGTTACTGACATTCACATACACCAGTATCATGATATCCTGGATACATGTATATGAATAAAATGTTGCTGGAAATTATCAAGCATAATAAATACACAATGGTAAATCTAAAGTACATGTAAATACACACTGGTAAATCTAAAGTACATGTACATACACACTGGTAAATCTAAAAAAGTACATGTAAAAACACACTGGTAAATCTAAAGTACATGTAAATACACACTGGTAAATCTAAAGTACATGTAAATACACACTGGTAAATCTAAAGTACATGTACATATATGTATATGGAAAATTTCAACAATTAAAAGTTTTTTAAAAATCAATTTGTGTTTTGTCTTACAAACTTAATTTTTCTAAGTTCAACAAAACTGTCTGACAAGACTTTTACATCCCAAAAGTAACTGTCTGACAAGACTTTTACATCCCAAAAGTAACTGTCTGACAAGACTTTTAAATCCCAAAAGTAACTGTCTGACAAGACTTTAACATCCCAAAAGTAACTTTCTGACAAGACTTTTACATCCCAAAAGTAACTGTCTGACAAGACTTTTACATCCCAAAAGTAACTTTCTGACAAGACTTTTACATCCCAACATTAACTGTCTGACAAGACTTTTACATCCCAAAAGTAACTGTCTGACAAGACTTTTACATCCCAAAAGTAACTGTCTGACAAGACTTTTACATCCCAAAAGTATCTTTCTGACAAGACTTTTACATCCCAAAAGTTACTGTCTGACAAGACTTTTACATCCCAAAAGTTACTGTCTGACAAGACTTTTACATCCCAAAAGTCACATCAGACAAAATATATAAATAAAATTTAATTTGCTTAAAAATGCAGATGTATGCATCCAGTGAATTTCTGTTTACCTCAATGTCAGCCCTACATACAATGGCTGTGTATAAAGGATATTCATCATGGTTATTTCCTACATTTACTTCACTACCTACAAAACATATATATCAATAATGTATTAAAATATCAATAATGTAGTACAGAATCACTTATGTATTAAAGTAACATTAAAGTATCACTTGTGTATTGAAGTATCACTCATGTATCAAAGTGTCATTAAGGTATTACTTGTGTATTAAAGTATCCCTCATGTATTAAAGTATCATTCAGGTATCACTTGTGTATTAAAGTATCACTCATGTATTTAAGTATTATTAATGTATCACATGTGTATTCAATTATCACTCATGTATCAAAGTATCATTAAGGTATTACTTGTGTATTATAGTATCACTCATGTATTAAGGTATCATAAGTGTTTCACTTGTGTATTAAAGTATCACTCATGTATTAAAGTATCATTAAGGTATCACTTGTGTATTAAAGTATCACTCATGTATCAAAGTATTATTAATGTATCACATGTGTATTCAATTATCACTCATGTATCAAAGTATCATTAAGGTATTACTTGTGTATTAAAGTATCCCTCATGTATTAAAGTATCCCTCATGTATTAAAGTATCATTCAGGTATCACTTGTGTATTAAAGTATCCCTCATGTATTTAAGTATTATTAATGTATCACATGTGTATTCAATTATCACTCATGTATCAAAGTATCATTAAGGTATTACTTGTGTATTACAGTATCACTCATGTATTAAGGTATCATAACTGTATCACTTGTGTATTAAAGTATCACTCATGTATTAAAGTATCATTAAGGTATCACTTGTGTATTAAAGTATCACTCATGTATCAAAGTATTATTAATGTATTACTTGTGTATTAAAGTATCACTCATGTATCAAAGTATCATTAAGGTATTACTTGTGTATTAAAGTATCACTAAAGTATCAAAGTATTATTAATGTATCACTTGTGTATTAAAGTATCACTCATGTATCAAAGTATCATTAAGGTATTACTTGTGTATTAAAGTATCACTAAAGTATCAAAGTATTATTAATGTATCACTTGTGTATTCAATTATCACTCGTGTATTAAAGTAACATTAAGGTATCACTTTATCACTTGTGTATTGAAGTATCACTCATGTATCAAAGTATCATTAATGTATCATGTGTATTCAAGTATCACTCATGTTTTAAAGTTTCATTACTGTATCACTTGTGTATTTAAGTATCACTTATGTATTAAAGTATCATTAAGGTATTATTTGTGTATTAAAGTATCACTCATGTATCAAAGTATTATTAATGTATTACTTGTGTATTAAAGTATCACTCATGTATCAAAGTATCATTAAGGTATTACTTGTGTATTAAAGTATCACTAAAGTATCAAAGTATTATTAATGTATCACTTGTGTATTAAAGTATCACTCATGTATCAAAGTATCATTAAGGTATTACTTGTGTATTAAAGTATCACTAAAGTATCAAAGTATTATTAATGTATCACTTGTGTATTCAATTATCACTCGTGTATTAAAGTAACATTAAGGTATCACTTTATCACTTGTGTATTGAAGTATCACTCATGTATCAAAGTATCATTAATGTATCATGTGTATTCAAGTATCACTCATGTTTTAAAGTTTCATTACTGTATCACTTGTGTATTTAAGTATCACTTATGTATTAAAGTATCATTAAGGTATTATTTGTGTATTAAAGTATCACTCATGTATCAAAGTATCATTAATGTATCATGTGTATTCAAGTATCACTCATGTTTTAAAGTTTCATTACTGTATCACTTGTGTATTTAAGTATTACTGATGTATTAAAGTATCATTAAGGTATCACTTGTGTATTAAAGTATCACTGATGTATTAAAGTATCATTAATGTATTATTTGTGTATTAAAGTATCACTTATGTATTAAAGTATCATTAAGGTATTATTTGTGTATTAAAGTATCACTCATGTATCAAAGTATCATTAATGTATCATGTGTATTCAAGTATCACTCATGTTTTAAAGTATCATTAATGTATCACTTGTGTATTAAAGTATCACTCGTGTATTAAAGTATCATTAAACTATTATTTGTGTATTAAAGTATCACTAAAGTATCATTACTGTATCACTTTTGCATCAAAATACTAGTATCAGTCATGTATTATAATATCAATCATGCATTAAAGTATCACTCAGGTATCAGCTGTAAATAAAACTATTAGTCAGGTTTTAAAATACCAATTTATTATCACTCTTGTGTAAAGATATCACTTGTGCATTAAAGTATCAATCATGTATTTAAAGATTAAAACACAATGCTGGGATGGTATAATCTAAGCTCATCAGTTCTTGCAGGCATAGGGCTTCAGTGGCCTATAGCACACATTAACAGATCTCGACACCTCTCACAGCCTAGGTTGGAATCCAACACTGGCCAATCCTAGTATAAGAAAGCTTGTCAGTTCATAGCTGAAAGTTTTCTCTAGCCACTCTGGTTTCCCCTACCATACAAAAACTGTCCATGTAAGTGTACGAATCTTGACTGACTGGGGTGAAATTAGTGATTCACTCCACTCTACTCTTAAAGAAAAGATAAACACATTTTTATTCAAATGAACCCAGTTTTACAGAAGTTCTTCATTTTTGACAGCTACCAAAACATACCAATACATCCACATTTACTTGTCCCTGAGATATTAATTGATATGTAGTAATAGTTATACATTTTTTTACATGCCACTATGACAGTACCTGCATCAATCAACATTTGTACTACTGTTGTACAGTTACCAGATGCTGCAGCATGTAACACTGTGTCACTTGTTTTAGTTTTCACTGTTAAGTCCGCTTTGTTCTTTAGCATAATGTTTGTTACATCTACAAACAGAAAAAATAATTTCATTTTTTAATAATTATTTGATTGTTCATTCTGTTTAAATTACTATGTAATGTATCATTTGTGCTTAACATGGCAAGTGATCTTAAATTCTAGTCTCCTCTTAAGAAAGGTCTCAGTCACCAAGTGGTCTAAAGCATATGCCATCAGATCACAGTGCCTCTTACTGCTTGGATTTTAATCAACCTCTGGCAGATCCTGGTACAAGAAAGTACATGTATGTCAGTTCACTTGCAGAGGGCCTGTTGTTTTATTAGAAATACACTTGATTTGCATAACCTGACAATTTGACACCATTTTCTTGTGAATATATTTTACTTTCAAAGGGAGATAAGTCTTATTCTTCCATTAACTAACTGGTAAAAAAAACTAGTATTGACACAATGAATTTTGTCAATTTTAATGGCAAAATAAAATGAACTTAACTGTATCTTTTATATAGAATTGAATTATTTTGAATAGATTTGAATAATTTTTGTGATTTTAGGATAATGTAACCTCTAGTAGTTTAAAAAGAGTTCTTCAATAGTTTAACCTAATGAGCTAATATTTTTTCAAATTCAATATCACTCACATATTCACTCATCCTGATAAGTAGATATTGTATTTGGATAATACACTGTAACTGCAGGCTCAGCATGTTAAACAAGAAATGTTGTTGCATGACCAATTTTACCAAGGTTTTAATTTTTTAGGAAAAAAGGAAAGTTTTAGGAAAAGTTATTTTTTAAAAATATTTCTGATACTAGTGTGAGAAAGTTTGATAAGTTCGCTTGCCAAAGGAGGGTGGTTTTCTCCAGGCATTCCGGTTTCCTTCACAATGCCAAAACTGACAACCTTGGGATATACATGTAAGTAAAAGAATCTAACTGGGGCATAAAACACAACTAATCCAACCCAATCTTGAAATAAGTGAAATATTTTTGATGGATCTTAGAGACTATTTAACAAAATCATTTTTTCTTACCTTTATTTCCAGCAAAAGCACCTTGATATAATGGTGTCCAGCCTTGATTATCAGCTGCATTTATATCACAACCAAAGTCCACTAACTTCTGGACCACAACCAGGGCTTTCTCTGTCTCTGGACCAAACACCTGTGAAACTGTATATGTAACATTTCAATACTTAATATAACAATATTGAGTTGTTAGTTATTAATATTTATAAAGTACATTAAATTTTAGTTTTTTTAATTTTTTTTTATAATACTCATAAAACCCATGATTTAAACCGAAATTTAAGAAAATGTAAAATTATAAATCCATTGCTTTCAATGAAGACAGAAAAAGTAAAACAATATAAAAAGTTTTTGATGTTCAAGGATAAAATTGCTTATTTCTGAAAAGACTGAGTGACATTAAATTTCTTACATGTAATTTATAAATGCAAGTAGAAAGTAAATCATAAGACACACCGATTTATATTGAAATTAAAGAAAACAAAAACATGCCTGACAAGACTTACAAATTCTGTAACAGCTTGTGAAACACATGTGCATATCTTATCTTCTCATGTACATATCTTCTTTATGCAGCATGTTTTAAGCCTACATTTTGAGTCTTGCAGCAAGCATGTATTGAACCTACCTCCTATGTCACAGCACATCATGTATTGGAGCCCTCCTATAGTGTTTTACTGCAGCATGCACTGGAGCCTACCTTCCATGTCCTACCACTACAGTTATTTGAGCATATCATCTATGTTTACTGCAGCATGCTCTGGAGCCTACCTTCCATGTCCTACCACTACAGTTATTTGAGCATATCTTCTATGTTTACTGCAGCATGCTCTGGAGCCTACCTTCCATGTCCTACCACTACAGTTATTTGAGCATATCTTCTATGTTTACTGCAGCATGCTCTGGAGCCTACCTTCCATGTCCTACCACTACAGTTATTTGAGCATATCTTCTATGTTTACTGCAGCATGCACTGGAGCCTACCTTCCATGTCCTACTACTACAGTTATTTGAGCATATCTCCTGTGTTTTACTGCAGCATGCACTGGAGCCTACCTTCCATGTCCTACCACTACAGTTATTTGAGCATATCTTCTGTGTTTTACTGCAGCATGCTTTGGAGCCTACCTTCCATGTCCTACCACTACAGTTATTTGAGCATATCTTCTATGTTTACTGCAGCATGCTCTGGAGCCTACCTTCCATGTCCTACTACTACAGTTATTTGAGCATATCTTCTATGTTTACTGCAGCATGCTCTGGAGCCTACCTTCCATGTCAGTTATTTTTTCTAGTTATTTAGGATATCTTCTGTGTCTTGCTGCAGCATATATGGAGCTTAGCTTTGACTTAATGCAGCATGTATTTGAGCCTACATTTCATCTCGTTGTAATGCCTCCATTGTAGCTTACTTTTTACTCTTTCATGCAGCATGTACTGGATTGTACCTACCATGTCTAACTGCAGCATGTATTGGAGCCTGACTAAGTCTGTCTTTCTGATTTACGTCAGCACCACTTTCAATAAGTAACAAAGCTATGTCAAGGAAGTCATTGCTTATTGCATCTGTAATGAAAAGTAAATTTACATATGTAAAAATAACAATTTATCAAGGTTAAGATAAACATAAAATTTATGATTATGATAAAACAGAAAACTTATATACCCTACATACAAAAGAGTGAAGTAAAGTAATGGTGTTTTATGCCAAAATCAAAATTTTTTCACTATGTCCAGATGGTCAGTAATGGGATGTTGGGAGAAACCAGAGAACATGAAAAAACCACTAAACTTCAGCAAGTGAACGAACAAACTTCCTCACACTAGGATATGTCTGAGTGTGTTCCTAGGCAGTGAGAGGTACTGATCTGTAAGTGCACCAAGGCCACTATACATACAATAGACAAACCTCCTTGAGAAAAATATGATTTTCTCAAAAAGGCAATAGTAAGTATTTTTTCTATGTCAAATTAAAAACTCTCAGCTTTAATGGGTGGGAAAAATCTTTATCTTTTTAAAGGTACTCTTTGAAAACCATGAAGTGTGTAAGTTTGCCAGTATTTGTTGGTGAGATTAGAGTAACAGTGTTTTTGTTCTAGTCAATATTCTGTCATATATAACAAGGTGGTCAATACAGGGATGGTTGAGAAAACTAGAGTGTCTGGAAAAGCTGACCTACATGAAATGAACTGACATATTTTCTCACATTAGGATATCCCCAAGTAGAATTTGAGGCTTAGAGGTAAGATAAGCTGTGAACTATAATCCGCGCACTAGACCACTTCCATACCTGAGGGTGTTTGTGATCTGTTTTACTCTACAGGGCAACAAGTCAATAGGAGTGATTTGTAGGTTCCTTTTTTTAATTTGATGATTACACATGGTCACTGATTGTAAAAATAACTAAATTGCAACTACATGTATATAGTTGTACTGGCCCAAGTTTCACAGTCTTTCCCTCAGATTTTCCTTGACTTAAATCTGGCAAATTTTCTGCAATCTTTATTTATATAAAAAAAATAATATTTCGACAAAATATAAATATATAGGTAGTGAGCTCAGAATGATCTTCAAAATTGTGCCACAAGTTCACAGATATTTTGAAACCTTGTAGAACCATGTAGATTTTAGAAGTTGATAGATTTTTAGTTAAGAAATAATTGTGAGACTGTGGCCAGGAACACAATACCAATGTTTTACCAAGTAATGGTGTTTGTCCTTTAATTATAGGCAGGTTAATATCAGCTTTAGCTTTGACTAGTTCCTTAACAACATCTTGATGTCCTTGGATAGCAGCATGGTACACAGCTGTACAGCCTAACTTGTCTTGTTTATTTAAATCTGCACCTGAATGACAAAATATACATGTATATTAGTCTTATTATTTTCAGTTTGTACACAGATTTATAAAAAGAAATTAAATGATACAGGTACCCGATTGTCTTATGTATTGATAAACAAGGAAATATGAAACATTTTACTTCAAGTAATATGACTATCACAAAATGATAGAGGGAAGAAAACTGACAATTGTTTGCTTTCAAGTTTTTTATGTAAAACTGTATAAGGCTGTGCTTTTTGTTAGTGTTTTTAATTTGAACATAACCATTCTTTCCACAAAAAGCGATACATGTATAAAAGAGAAATCCTTTATTTTGATATCTTTAAAGAAATTAGTAAATGAGGTAAGAATTTTCTGTTACATCAATGTTTGACTGTTTGACAAAAAACTGTGGAAACATCAGAAGAAAGTCCAAACTCTCTCTCTCTCTCTCTCTCTCTCTCTCTAAATACATACCTCCATTTATAAGACATACTACAACATCCAAATGACCTAACTGAGATGCTATCATCAGAGCAGTTCTTCTTTCATCATCTCCTATATCCATTTGACAACCAGCAGATATTAGACTTCTGACCACACCCACATGACCATGATAAGATGCAGTATATAGAGGAGTCTGTAGTCTTGAGTTTGGAATATTTGGATCACAATTAGCCTTCAACAAAATGTCTGCAATATCAGCAAACCCTTTATAAGCACATGTATTAAGGGATGTACATCCAAGATCGTTACGTACATCCAAATCTGCATGACTGTCGATGAGAAGTTTAGCGACTCTTGTATAACCTCGCCAACAGGCTGCATTCAACAGATTATTTAACTCGGCATCAGTTTTATTTACATCTGCTCCTGCTGCTATCAACAATTTACAAATATCATAGTTACCAGACTTTACTGCTAATTGTAGGGCAGTTTGTCCTCTATACTGAAAATCTACATCAAATTTATCTTGTAACAATTCTTTGACAGATTTTACATCATTCTGTGATATGGCATCTTGTAGTTTTCTTATTCTTCTTCTTTTTTCTCGTTTTTCAAAACCTGCTCTAGTATAATCTGAAACAAACAAAAAGGAATGAATGAATGAATGAAATTTTTTTTTTAATCCATTACCTAAATACAAGACTTTTCAAACTTTGGCCATGTTTAATTTAATACAGAGGGTAGTAGAATTCATGTATTGCATGATTATTATGGTCTTATAATGTGATCTAGATAATTATAATGGTAAAAGAGAAAACATACAGTTAAAGTATACTAACAAATTCACGAACAAGTCTTAAATTAAACATCAATTTCTTTCATCTCCAAAATTTAAATATTAATACAATGAAGGAACTGGTTTTTTTTTTAGTTTGACTGTTGGATTTCCCCTATTCTGTTGTTTCCAAAGATATCCAAATGTTTTAACTGCAAATTGCTGGAATAATATCACAATCATGAAAAAATTATGTGATTATTGTTAATAATAATTGGACAGTATACATTAATGAGGGACAAAATAACACTAATGAACAGATAAAAGATCTAGTCCACTCTGTGTATTTTTTATTTTTGTATTTTTTCTTATCTCAAAGAGCTGAAAGGTTGATTTATTTTACTTATGAAATCAACATTTAGAAATAAAGCAGGTAAGAAATTTCAAGCAAAATGACAGGTGCCCGTGACGTTAGAGACTTAGGTTATTAGCTGGTTTTACACGAGATAGAATCTGGTTATCATGTAAAAAATGATTAACCTTGAGATCTATCTCTCAAAGGTAGAGGTTCCATTCTTTTAGATGTAAGAAAGTAAACGAAAATTTTCAACCAAGGTACATCTCGAAATCACAGGCGAGGTATTAGTTTACAAGGATTAGTTATTCCCCTTTAATTTTTCGTCGGAACCTTTTAAATTGTGACCTATCATAAGATAACCATTTCATATACAAAAAAGATTTTTGTCTTGTCGAATAATAATAATAATAATAATAATAATAATAATAATATCAACAACAACAATCATCATCATCAATAACATCACCACCACCACCACCATCATCATCATCATCACCATCTTTTCATTAACTGGTGGCAAGAATGGTATTTGCACACTTACAAACAATACATGAAAGAAAATATCCTTTTACTTAAAGCTGCATTAAGTTCTTCAATTTTTTTTTTTAAATTTCTTAAAATATATTTTTAAAAAAAGATAACTTCTAATCACGATCCGGGAGATTCATTTTCTAAAATTTCTTTCCTTTTAGCTGTAAATAAACGGAATCTTCTAACCAGTTGGTCAATGTTTAACGATGATTATTCATGAGCTTGGAGCATGCACACAGATGTACAGGAATTCCAATGAATCGAAGGTGAAACATGACAAATTGCCTTAATCAGTGTCCGTCATAAATATCCAGATGTATTCGCAATGGTGTTATGTATCCCTTACTAAGTCACAAATGACAAAGTCAATAAAGTTCGGTGTTTAATTTATCACATTTCACCTTTTTGTTAGTTGTGTTTAAATGACCCGTTTTTTTATGACGTAACCATGTTATAAAATTAGATCCCACAGTCTACATCTCGCTGGGAAATTACTGTTATTTTTGTATTTATTCCGGAGCTTTTATCGTTGAACCAAATGTAAAGTTGTTCATCGGGAACATCATTCATTAGATCAGCACCATTTTAATTTTTTCCTTGGAAAATTTATGCAGCTTTAAATTTATCAAATGATTTAACATTCATCCCTTTTCTTCTCAAACTAGCGTCCCAGTTCATAGGAGCTTGTTAAAAATTTCTTAGCCTACACACATCTTGTTTTTGTAACAAGCCACTGAGCGGCAAAGTCATGCTGTACATATGATTTTCATTCGACAAATGCATGGATAAATAGGTTCAGCATAATTATAATGCTTTTTTTTATTGCATCAAGCTATATACAGCTTATAGCACAATCAAAATAAATAAATAAATAAGTACCAAGTTTGACATTAAGTTGAAGTGAGACACGTCTAAGTTGTGTTTATAAACTTAAAAAGATATAACATCGTATTCTGATTAATAAGCCCATTTAAATTTTTTTTTAAATATGTGATTACAAGTTCTACTTTGACTTGCTGTTTATCGATACATACCACCGTTGCAAAAACTGATAAATGATGTATAAGAGCGTTAAGATTAGATATACTTGGATTTTGATGATACCAATGGTCTGAGAACCCTAAACTAAATATGATTTAAATTCTTTATGTTTGATACCCAGTTTGGTTTACAATTATCAGTATGAAATAACGGCAAATTGTAAAGTTTAAAAATAATGCTATCACAACCCTGCTGTAAAATTTTATGCTAATATTTTATTATTATCTCGTTATGTTTATATGTGTAGAAACCCCAAGCATGGAGTAAACTTACCCACATGTAGAACAAACATGAGAAACATTTCGTACAAGATTAATACCAGGGAAAATATGAAAACCTCATATTTGTGAAGGGTCTCATTATACGCATTCATCCCGTGCGCATTGCACGATTTCACGACGTACTTCTCATTTCTTCTGTTTGGCTTTATACCCACTGCTTGTTTTTCGACTACAATCTTGTATACTTTTGAATTTTCCCAATTTGTCTAGAGATTATTTATTATTTATTTATTTATTTATTTATTTATTTATTTATTTATTTATTTATTTATTTATTTATTTATTTATTTATTTATTTATTTATTTATGTTTAATTTTCCTATTTTAGGAACCCATCACTGGTTGTAAAGGATCGGGATAAGGAATTCTTACTCTTGAATACAGTACACAAAGCTCATTTCTATGTCATAAATTCAAATGACAAGTTTATATTTTCCAGAGCCTTTCCACTACCAGAAGTATAAAAGTCTTATTTTAACTGATAAAGTGAACAATTTCATAAAGATTTTTTGGTGAAAATGCCTGATATACCTATAAAACGATTGCACAGCTGATTGTTCGGTTAAATAATCATTTAAAAAATCCTGATATCATTTTGTTAACAAATGACTTTGTATGGTGCTATATATTGCCGCCCTAGATTTTTGAACTGCTTTGGACGGAGTCTGATATGGATATTACAAGTATAGATGCAGTCACAGTTAGCCATATTGTATATGGCATGTCAAACGTTGCAATATTCTATCTTTTACATTTGAATTCAATTCTAAAGCATAGCTTCTTCAATGATCTTGGAGATAGCTAGTGAAATTGTTATAGTTTGTAAAATACTAGTATTCGTATTTCAATCGAAGTTTACAAATAGCCCATACACATAATGAAATTAATTAAAAACTTATAAAATGGTTACATTAGGACCTATAGAAAATATGAGTTTGTTATCAAAGTACCTCATGGGTAGTATTTGAATTGAAGTGATTAATAAACAACTAAAAATAGAAATAAAATTGGACGAATTTATTTGTATAAATCTATCAGATAATACCGATCGATACTTTTGATGTTTTTATTAAATTATTTTCGTGTTAATGTAAAATCAAGAAAATAATTAAAGTTAAAATGGTGAAACACGAAAAAGAAATTTGATTAAAAACTTTAAGGTCACTGTGTCCATAGCAGGGAAAAACATTAATTGTCATGATACACGTAGGGTTTTACAAGTAACAACTGTAACCGTGATTACATTAAAACCCAGTGTAATATTGTTTATAACAGATTTATTTTCATTATTGCAGTAATTCTCGACAGGAGAAATTTAAAAGATATAACAGTATCAAGGAAATGATGTATCTTTTTTTTTTTTTTTTTTAATTTTTTTTTTTTTTTTTTTTTTTTTTTTTTTAGTGACTGATCTTTCGCCAAGCAATCGGCATGCAGACCGATGCCAGGCGTGGCTCGCTAAAGAATCTCTGCGCATTGCCCTAAGCGCACTGCAGAGGTAAAAACAATTCTGCTACTTCACCTATAGCTCGTGGCGTCTCGATATAAGTGAAATATTCTTGACTGAGACATAAAATCCAATTACATCAAATCAATCGGACACCAGTTATTGTTTGATCCTGACAAAATTTCAAATGATTAGTTTGTTGACGTAGATGTTCTTTTTAATCTTGACCCTATGGCTACAGGTTACAAGGCCAAAATAAAACACTGTGGTTGGTTGAAAATAGGCATTCAAGATACAGCTTTGAAACTTATTTTGCCGTAGGATCTTCAATTCCCCCTGTTCTTTGGCTTACATTTTTGATCGGCTTTCGGAGCAGGCGAGAGACTTCCGTCATTGTTCTTTTCACAATCACAATTCTAGAATTAGGCTGATTTTGCAGATTTTGCAAATCTAAGATCGGTTGACCGTCGGGACCAGTGTGGAGAGTTTAAGACTGTGCTCATATCAAATACAATAACTAAACTAAACTGAACTAAAATGAAATGAAATGAAATAAAATAAAATAAAATAAAATAAAATAAAATAAAATAAAATAAAATAAAATAAAATAAAATATAATGAAAAAAAAAAAATAATAAAAAATAAACAAATGATAATAATTCATGCCTTATCATTATAGGTAACTACAAATGAAGCATCACTTAATCTCGGAGTACTAGTAATGTGCATTAAAATCTATCTAAATAAATACAAATTCAAATAAACTTAACGTTTTATTTTATAGTCTCCAAATTATTTTAGAAACCACAGTACATGTAGTTAAACAAATCAACCGTGAAGAAATTGATTTAATCTGTTTGGAGCTAATTTAAGAACGCTACAGCCTCTGCGAACATACATATGCTTGAAAGAAACTACACTAATATGATAATATACAATGCAAAATAAGAAAAGTTTGTTTTTTTTAGTCACGTCCTATTCGTTCGACATATTTGTTCACATTCATCCTCCCCGGGGAGAGGAAAACAAGGAAGGTCTACTCTGTTGGCTATTAGCTCTCGTTGATGGTTCGCCCATTCTTTTAATAAAGGCACAGAATGGAATCCTTCACATTCAATATGGAATTTCTTATGTAAATGTTTTTGACTTCCCAGTAAAACGGCTTTAAAGTTTTTCCGATGATCTGGAATTGTAACAGTTTTGTGCGGTTTTGTTCGCCTTCGAACAGTTTCAATCTTTTTTAATGTGTAGTAATCACTATGTAATTCACTTTGGGGATCATAATCCCCTTCATTGTCTTGCCGGAAGCTTATCGTATACACTTCCGTTTCATCCGCCACATCTTCGTCATTGTCGGCTGGTGTTTCTAAACTTTTTAGCTCCATACTAAAGTCATCCTTCACGGGTCTTTTAAATTCCAAAGTAACATCGGAAACTTGCTCGATATTGTTTCTATCACTAAACGGTCTTTTTTCTGATATCTTGGGTAATTTTTCCTTCGATTTTTTTACTTTATTGTTTTCAAAGGCAACTCGCTTTTTGTCATGAGAAAGCATTGGAAACAAGTCTGAATAAGCTTGTAAGTTTTTGTGCACCGAAGGAAGTGAAGTATCATTAAGAAATTGTCTACTTGGTCGGCCGTATAAAAACGTATTTTCATGATTCACATAATAATAATACCATGGTTTACAACTTTTCTGAAAATCATGTTTTCGTCTGGATTCTTCAGACCGGAAATAAACATTTAATGGAAGATCTTTCCGTGGAGTCCGAAAAAATACATCGTTTGTTGTTTTTTGTCGTTGAAATGTTACTCTAGGCTTAATCTCCAGACTCTGTACAGAAATTGTTTGTGTTGACTGGTCACCCATTCTAAATAGTCTGTACAGAATCCAAGAAATCATACAATCAATAAATTTTAGTCAAAATTATTACGTAATTCATGGATACCCTTTTTATGACTTTTGTGATTAGGTGATTACAAAGTGATATCAGTGAACTAAATTTAAAAAAAAAGCTTTGGGATTGATTATAAAAATGGGGTTATGTCTTACAGTACTTCAAGTTCCACCAAACAAAATACGACGTTTCCAATGAATAACAATCCTGTATTTAATTATTCAAAGCACTGTCTTAAACTCCAAATAGAATAAATAAAATACCACCTGTCCTACAATGAAATTTTCTATCTGTTTTGAAAAACACGCACATTGTTTTAACAATTTCCGAAAGTCTTTAATAGTAATTTATATATCCTTTAGCTTTTTCCAATCCATTAAAATCATTGTAGCATCATAAGATATATGATCTTGTCGACGATCACATTACTATATATATTAACAATTCGTTGCTATTTGTCCAGACAAACTTCATTTATTCAGCATCCTTGTACAACTAAATAATTCTAAAATCCATTTATTATTGATCTTTAAAATGAGTTTGAACTCTTTTCATCAATGTTGACAAAATTAATGTCCAATCAGTAATTAATTGATAGTTTATTAACTCTAATTATAAATGATCCGTGGTTTTAGGTCCAAATCGAAGCCTCTATTTGTTCATATGTTATTGCTGTGTGTTCTGTTTTCTTTACACTCCTAAATGCATTTAATATCGTTTAATTTTAACGTTAAAACAACATATGTCCATATTAATACTAGTTAAAGGAAAAGAAATGGTATATTTTAATCATTGTGGTATTGACAATAGCCCTATTGTAGCCTTCTAACTTATTGTAATCGAAGGTCATTTAACTTAGAAAAATCCATGTACTGTTAAAAGGAACCCATGCGTTCGGCAACTTAAATAATCCGTTAAATTTTTTCGATTAAACGTTTTTAATCTGATTTTAAATATTATTCAAGTTAAATGCCATGAGTAAAGGTATTATTTTACCTATAATAATAATAATGCAAGAATCAAACAAACATTTAATGACCATTAGAATTATTGACTGTCGTACCCCCAAAACAAGCTCATTATAGTTTTATTGGGTCTAGCCTCTGTAATATGAGAGGGGTCATTCAGGAGACATACGTCATGTTTTTGATTTTTTGAACTGTTTAATTCAAATCCTTGATTATTTTCGTTTTCCTGAACAATCATTTGAATAAACAGTTGTTAATGTGATTACTGAAGCCCACACTCCTTTTGTTGACATAAGGAAATGTTCTTTTTCCTAAATGGACGGTATTTCGGTGATTATGTAAATGAGTAATTCATTTAAATTTTGAAAATGCTTTTAATTAACTTTTAATGAATTCAAAATTGAATTAAATTAAAAAGAAAATATACCGAATAAATATTTCTGTTTAAACATTTTCAGTCAATCAAAACTAATTATGAATAATTTATTAAAGTATTTACATTAGCCTCCGGGGGGGGGGGGGCAGAAAACGATTATTATGTTGATAAAATATAATATATAATATAATTTTTAAAAGTTAACAAGTTACTAGGGATCTTTTAGATAAAAACAATTATTTATATAGGGCTTCCAATGATAACAATGGTAGAAATTTTGCTTTTTATATGTATTTAATACTTACTGCAAAAGACATCTAGGGTGGTCGAAATGTTCTCTCTCTCTCTCTCTCTCTCTCTCTCTCTCTCTCTCTCTCTCTCTCTCATTTAAATTCAGTTTGACAAATGCATATTGCAACGGACAACACATTAAAACACCAAACGAATGAATTGCAACTATGAAAGTATCAAAGTTGACATTAAGACTTCGTATTTTACGGATCCAGTGCAGTTTGTCATAGTTTTAAATTTCTAATAGGTAGTTGGTTGTAAACAGTTTATTATCGAGGACCCACAAAACATGCCTGGACCACACCAATGGATACCAAATCCGTCCAAAGTTGGTAGTTATATAATCAGTAATCCACATGGGTTAAACTTTTTAAATGTCCTAATAGGCCATGTACCGATAAAAAAAGTTAGATGCATAAGACTCTTAAAACAGTTGAAACATTGGACAACGTTTTATTATTGCCCGTCCCAAGTGGGCAGCTAAATTATTAGTTATTCCAATAGGTATTCTATCAGTCTTTTTTCGTCCATTGTGTTCAGTGCTTTCGGCTGAATAGCCAATAGAACAGTTTATGTGTAAAGCTACAAATTGTAAATTAAATGGTCAAAAACCAAAAATATATTCTAACGAAACCAAAAGTATAAAGATATGCAGCAAAAACGACATAAAAAATTTAAACTACATCGAAATGAATAAATTTTTAACAGTCTGAAAATCTTCTGGTTTACACCAAGATCATCTGTAATAAAATAAATAACTTTAAAAATCATCTAAACTTTTTGCACCAATATGAATCTTTATATTTAGTCATTGAAAACAGATCATTGTTTCGTGAAAGAATGAAACATTTATATTAGCACTTACACCCTGAACAACTTACAAAGCACAATAGATATGTTTTTTTTTAAATTATATTTTGAAAAATAAAAAATATAATAAGCCTGATTTGGAAAACATATTCCTGAAATAATCCTGAAGTTTAACAAGAAGGAGGAAAAATGCAAGGTCGGACCGGGGATCGAACCAGGGGCCTCCCGGACTATAGGCGAATGCTCTGCCATCGACTGCTCTACCAAATGAACTTAACAGACTACTAGAGAAGTCCAATGTTATGCTTATAGAAAACAATAAAGATTCTTATCATTAATAATATTAATGTTGGTGGCTTGATGATTTGACATTAGGTTCACAGAGCTCCTTATAATTTCATCTTTTACTATTTACTCTTACTTTTTTCAAATGTTAAAGATTCAAACATGTATTGCTGCCCTTAAAATTGTTATTTCAAAGTAATTGTTATAACATACTAGAAAACCCTTTATTCAAAAACTAAAATCAAACTTCTTGAGCAGTCTTTTATAAGTATAGCTCGTTTAATTTTTTATTCAATTTTTTTTAAACAGCTACCTATGATAAAATGTTATTAGGCAGGCAGATCCTGCTTATGATCTAATGAACCAAATAAATCTGTTTATTAGCATCTTACCCGGAACAATGATTCAGTTACAGTATTACAGAATGTGGCACGGTTCTTATTGCTTTTCTTTTTTTTCCCGGATTAATAATTAGTAAATCAAGAAACGTGTATTTTGCAATAGACAATACACAAGATGCACTGGAATAAATAGATAACGGGTAATGAATCATTTTATAAAAGTAGAAACATTACAATAACGAGTTTGTTATTTTGCAATGGGCAGAAAATTTAAAATATCACTTTCTCAAAATATCTAGAATCAAAGAAAATTTATTAAGAGTTATCATTGTATAAATCTCAGCTTTGGTAGGACATTAGTCAAAAGACTGGCGTCATAATCATGACCGAGACTTACCTTTGTTAAACAAAAGCCATTTCAAATTTGAAGGAACAACTGGTCGTGGTTGCACAATCATTCCTTAACTAAGATTTTCTTTAACTTAAATTTAGCAAATTTTTGCAATCTCTTTTTAATTATAAATTACAATTTGTGAAAAAACTTAATACAGATGTTAAGGGCTTGAAGTGATCTTCAAAATTACTGAACGTAAAAAATATAAAATAAATAAATAAATAAATAAATAAATAAATAAATATATAAATAAATAAATTATAATAAAAAAATAAGATTAACATAATTTTTAAGATGTCAAATTTCTCAGATTTTTAAAGTTGTATAATGATTGTGAAACTGAGGCCTAGTTTAAGAGCAAGTTTGGATTTGCAAATTGAAAATGAATCAAATATCTTTTGACATATTGATTTGCACCTTTCTTAAACTATTAAAACACATCGGATAGAAAAAAACACAGGAAAATGCTAGAGTTATAGTTCTTAGATTATGTATCTACTACTATGATGTATTTTTATTTTTTGCTTACTTTACTCCTTTGCAATTAATTTTTGTATAAGACTAAACTTCGGGAAAAAACACTTGCTTTAACGGCACAACATTGTCCAGTGCTGTGGTCATAGGAGGTCCTACCACCCATTTATTTTACAATTTTGACATTAAATTTTATTTCAATTTAAATAGATAATGAGCATACAAAATTACGGAGAGCATCAATTATGGCTAACTAATTCAATGTTATTAGAGTGTTAATGATTTAAAAATGTTAATCTATTCATATTTCGATTCTATAGATTTTCTGACATTTTTAGAAACACTACTGAATAGATTTTTGACATTTTCAGACCCAGTATTAAGTATAGTCTGTAAATGGCACATTGTGACTTGTTTAATTTTTTAAAAGCATGGTTGGCAATCTGATAATGTCGTTTTCGTTAATTAACGATAATATCCAATAACTTCTCATTTGGAATTTTACGTTTCAACAACGGTTTTTAAAAATTTAATTTCTCTGATAACGAGCAAACGGTCTTTACCAACAATCGGTTTAACTCACTAAAATTATATCGTCCAAAAAGTTTTGTTTAACAAAAATAATACTTTAGAGAAAACCAAAAGCTAAATATATCTGCAAAATCTTGAGAGACTATATGTATGCCAGATTGTTCACGTATTGCTGAAAGTGACGACCTCGGTGGCTCAGTGGAAGAGTGTCCGCCTCGAGAGCAGTAGGTCGTGGGTTTGAAAACTTTAAATTTTGAGAAATTGGGATCCTCGCCATACGCTCAGCATTAGGAAGATAGAGTATCAACTGGTTCACCCGGTGTCAGGATAATGATTTGGGGGAGTAGTATGCTTGGCCGCGGGATACTGACTCTGTGAGCTAGCAACTTAACAAAAAGTCTGTTTGAGTTCGCGCAATTACACGGCAGGCCATTTCACACTCGCACATTATACGCATACTAGTACATAAACTTGTTGTTAGATTATTCCATGGATATTAACTATCTTGCTTTCGTCGTGAATAGCTGGAAAATGTTGATGAGACGTTAAACAACATTACAACAACAACATTGGTATTCAGGATCCTCATATAGTTCTATAAGTGCTCCACTGGACATCGTCTCGTATTTGAATTTGTTGTCCTTTCCGAGTTGGTAGTTTTATGTCTAGGTGCTCCAATAATTATATATTTGTACATCCTACTTTCTTAATTGTCCTGTCTTCGGGTTTATTTTGTCTTCGTAATTGCACTGGCCTTAGGCACTCAGTACAAGCTCTTTAGTTGCAAATTCTTTTTTCTATTTTATTTTTGAACAAACCACACGATGTCAATCAAGGATAAATTGGAATGAAATTTTCAGTGAAATTAATTTTGAAATATTAAAAGATTATACCACTGCAAAGCATAAACTTATAAGCAAAGATTAATTAACTGGAGGCATAATAAAAACGCTTCAAGAAAGCACTATGACGCTTGTAAAACACTTGTGCTATAGGAATAAGGTCAATGGATACCATAATAATGTGTATGAGGATTTAACTCCTCTTCAGGTACATGTAATCTTGATTGTTTGGTGGTTTTATTAGCGTGTGCCTCATGCCAAGTTTATGTTTTAAAGTAGCATTTCTATGTTTTATTTTGTTGTCTTATTATAACGGTTTATATATGGTTTATATACTGTGTGCAATTGGTAGTTCTGTTTACTGCTAAATGTCTTAATTTTTCATTATTTCATTAATTCAACACTTTGTTTCTCTTTTACTAATCAAATCTCTTTTTTTTTATCAGAGTAGAGTTCCTGTGAACATGAGAATAACGTACTGATGATTCTATTGCCCATCAAAAATGAATATCGTAAGTTTGTTCGCTTGCTTAAGACAGTGGTTTTCTTCGGGTACTCCGGTTTCTTCCAGCATCCCTGAATGACAGTTTCCATATAAGTGAAAGAATCTTGACGTTTTTAAAGCTTCGTTACTTGACTTCTTAAAAGTACGGTAGACGATTTTGTTTGTTTGTCATCGTGTTTCGTTCCTATTGTTGTGGTTGTTCTTGCCTTTGCGAAACCGTGTGTGGGTCTACACATAGTCACCAAGCAAAAAGTGTGTCAGAGAAAATTCAGACGACTCAGCTGCAATCTCACAATACCAATAGATGAAAAAATCCCGATTGATCTGACATTTCCAGATTTCAATTTAAAGAACATATCAAATGCATTGTTCTAAACGGATCTATATTTAGCCACGCATGATTATAAATAATTCCCGTGGCTTTGGATGGATGACCTTTATCTGACCTTGCACTAAACGATACCTGTATTGTTTTGATATGTAAGACCAATTGATTTGTTTTTACCTGTAATTTACCAGTAATCATTAACCATAAAGAGGTGGGGGTAGCCATATAATATTTTTACAGCCGCACTCAACATTGATTGAAACATGTATCAATCTTATTAAGTCCGATATTAAGACTCTCTTTAACAACTGTTAATCTTTGCAAGACCAGGTACAATCATAATATTTGTCAAGAAAAATCGTTAAATCCAAAGTATTTCACAACCTGATAAGCATGTAGCATTTTGATTTAAACAACGTGTCAATTACAATCAGACAGATTTTTAAATGTAAATCGTTTTGACCTTTGAGACACGGAAACTTCTAGCTGTGCTCTTTCATCTCCCACTCTGTGAGATCTGATAGTTTAATAAACGGTAACATTTTCTTGCATTAGGAATTGTTTCTAAATATAACTTTCCAGATACAAGAATATGTTGTAGACAACCATCTTCTGGGCTTTTGTAAGATCCATCAAGATATGGAAAAAGCACAAGTAGAAACGGTTCAAAAGACACAACAACAACACAGTGTGAGATCCCTGACAAAAATAAAATTGCGTCTGTCCAATGTATTCACTATAAAATAGATTGTAATAAGTGGCATATCATAATTTTTTATTTTCTGAATGAAATATCAAAAAAGAAAAGAAGAATAAGAAGAAAGAAAGAAAGAAAAAACCCAACATGAAATCTGATCTTTTTTTAGGTAACAAACATAACCATTGGGTCCAGTGATGCGGTCAGAATATGTTTCCAATAAGTGGTCTCAAGTAAGAACATCGGGTTTCTTTTGTCAATTGTCAACTTTTCTAAGCATGATAAACAAGATCTTTTAATACTGTTTTTTTTTCATTGAAAAACGGATGACAAAGAGTGTCAAAAGTTTGAAAACATTTAACATACCTATCACGCAACCATTATTTGAAGAAAGTAAAATCTAATGTTCAGCTAATTTACTGTCCTTAGTCGAATAAATAAACGTGACTACAGAAACAAAGTTTGCATCTTATGAAAATCGATCTTGATCTCAAAATGAATCATTATG
>JARBDR010000190.1:0-31106 GCA_029721355.1 Tegillarca granosa
AATGATTTCATGTCTTTGTTGTCTAGAAACATATGATTATTAACTTTAGAAGAATATTTCAGAGTAACATAAAATATTTTTCATTAAATATTTCGTTTCTTTGTACAAGTCGATGAGATTCTAAATAGTATACATTTTATATGTTCTCATAAGATTGTGCTGACGTTAAAAGCCTAGTTTGATAAGGAACAAATATTTTGTATCTTAGCTTTGCAATGGTGAGTATACATTGAAATTTATAAATCATCTTGGATTATGTTAAGATGAGCACCTTTTGTGCTTCATCCTAATATAAGGAAAAACGCAAAACTAATTTACACTTTCAAAATATTCTTGGTAAATTATGAACATGCTGAAAAAAGAGAATGAGTAAGTTCTAAGCATAGAGGACACACACACACACACACACACACACACACACAATAACAATAATAAAACAACCTCAGACGTATACCGAATACAATAACAAAATTATATCATGTTTTTTTTATAATAAAAGTAAAAAAATTTCATGTTTTATATGTGGACAATCAAAAATAAAATAATTTTTAAAATAAATGTATATTTTACTTACCTTGTGAAAAGAAGTGTCGTTCAATCACTGCTACATCCAGGTGAATACCATAATTTATAGTGCTGGAGTCCATAAGCATGGGTAATTCGAAATCATACATATGTCGCCAATAGACATATTGAATACTAATTTGATAGTTTGAATTTCAGGATTTTGTTATCAGGTTTTCAATTTGAAAGTCATTTCAGGCTGTAAGTATCATAATTTGAATATATAGGAATTTATAGTTTAAATTGTGTTTTTAAAAACCAATAAATTAATGGCAAATATAAAAATTTGTTTTTTCCTAAATAATTGAGTTGTCACTTTCCATTGAAAAAACAGCAGGAGTTTCATGTTTCTCTACAAATATGCAATTAGGGCTCTCACAAAACATAGAATTTATTTGAGTCCTTTAAAATTATTCCAATAACGCGGATATTTTATTCTAATTTTTTGTTTTCTTATCATACAGGTATTTTAGAGATCAACAACCATATAAGGATGATGTTTAAGCAATGCATTTATAGTTACAGGGCTACACTCACGTTTCCTAGATAATACAGTTCCAGGTATGTTTATTTTTTTTTTAACTTTATTCATTGCAAAAATTTGTTTCCAATTTGAGATCTTTTAGGATTTGAAAAGTTCTGATATTTGGAGAATATGTGAATGTCATCTATCCAAGTGAGCTT
This sequence comes from Tegillarca granosa, assembly GCA_029721355.1. Classification (NCBI taxonomy): domain Eukaryota; kingdom Metazoa; phylum Mollusca; class Bivalvia; order Arcoida; family Arcidae; genus Tegillarca; species Tegillarca granosa. The sequence goes on from JARBDR010000190.1 coordinate 1,249, forward strand.
GAAATAAAAGACACGACAGATTCTCCATGTTCTGCTTCATATTTGGACTTATACCTCAATTATGACACCCATCTGAAGCTATACGACAAACGTGATGACTTCAATTTTTCTATTGTCAACTTTCCGTTTCTTTGCAGTAATATCCCTGCCACTCCTGCGTATGGTGTATATGTTTCACAGTTAATACGGTACGGTAGAGCTTGTTCCCACTATGGGAACTTTCTGCAACGAAGCAATTACTTACAGTTAAATTGTTGACACAAGGATATTGCAAGCCTAGGCTAATCAGGGCCCTTAAAAAGTTTTATGGCGTTTTACACGTGACGGGTGTAGCTAGCTAAACAGGAGGTGCTTACCCTTCCGGAGCACCCGGCCTCACTTCCTTGATGAAAGTTCACGTGTATCACCTATTTTGCCAGTTTGCAAAGTTTTTACTTTGTTTTTTGGGATTGTGATATGGACAAGGACTGGTATGTTTGTTTTATTTGTACTCATAATACATACCTGAGTCTTTTTATAAATATATGAACTCTATGGAAAAAACAAAAATATCATTCTATGTTTTAATGTATTTTGAAAATTATTTGAAGTTGGGGTCATAGTTTATAATTATAAATAGGATCTTAGTAACTTGATTTTGTATAGATGACATTTGTCTTGAGAGTTTCTCTTGCGCTTTTTACAACAGGTTTTATAATTACTTTGACTTTGAAAAGGTACTGAATATATAGTCAATGTTTAGCTCAACTGACCGAAAGGTCATGTGAGCTTTATGGCATGGTGCGGCGTGTGTATTTCCGTGCGTGTGTGTGTGAGTGCGTGCGTTGTTAACACCTATTTTTGACTTCTACTCCAAAACTGCAGGACAGATTTCATGATACTCAGTCAGATGCATGTATGAGCTGGTACAATACAGATTTGTTAATAGCCTTGCCATGGATACCAAAACCAGGTAACGGTGACCTATGGGTGCAAATATCTTTAAAAATCGTCTCTGAAACCGATGATGGAAGAAAAAAATCAAATGTGATATTTGGCTTCTCTACGGTCTTAAGCCTTTCTTTTGTTCATTTCATGAAATTGGTTCTAAAATTGGATTCCGCGTTATTACGTTTGATTTAAAAAAATTCGTAAAATGGCTTCAAATTGGTATAACTTGACAAATAAACAGATAATAACATGGGGTTTTCAGTTTTAACTTTTTCATGAAATGACCTTTAAAATGGGTTCAAGGTCTCAAATCAAGGTCAGTATCTCATTTGTGAATTGTGGAGTTGCCAATCTTCTTGCAATCATTAAGAGATATATGAAATCAAGTCATTGTTAAAATGTTCAGCATTACAAAATTTAACAAGGTACCTTTTTCGTAACTATATGATAATTCTTGTAGAAAATGTTGCCACTGAATGTTATTTTGCTGATAAATACTGAATTGTGCATTAGCTTGAAAACAATTAACTATTTTTATAGGCATGTATATTTGAATATTGGGTATTGATATGATGGTCATTTTGATATTTAGTTCTAGGTCCTACGTTCAAAGGTCAAGGTCAAAGCTGCATGAGAAGACTAAAATTGTTAATTATCTTGAAATCTTTTATCATTTTGTATAGGCATGTATATTAGAATATTGTCGGTATTGATATGACAATCATTTTGAAATATGGTTCAAGGTCATTTATTCAAAGGTCAACATAATATTGGTTCAAATATTGTAGGTATTGACATTACGACTGTTTTGATAAATTGTTCAAGGTCTTACGTTCAAAGGTCATAGCTGCATAAATATACTTAAATGATTTATGATTTGAAAATTATTCATAGTACTATAGTTAATACATTCATATAAGCTATTAAATAAAATGTGATTAGATTTTTCTGATAAAAGGTCGTGTTATTTTCCAGACTTTAGGAATTTTGTAAAGTTTTTGTAATTTATTTCTTTGCAAACGATTTTGGACATGTCCTTAGGCAAGCGTTAAGGCCAAGGGTCTCTTTTATAAAAATCGATTTAAGTATCTTTTGGAAAAACATGATCTACCAACTTTAAAATTATGATTTGAAAAAGGTTTACATCAATAAATTTGTATATCTCGTTATGTTTTTTACATAATGAATGTAAAGATATTTTGGCACGTATCTAATATAGAAGTCCTATAGTAATAAGCTTATTAATACAATTTCCAAATACTCAGCATAATGTATTTTTTTCTTTTAATTTATAATAAGGTATGTGTTCAAAGTTAGGTACAAGGAATGAACGCGGTTAATTGCTTCGAAAGAAAAGGAATTGATTATGGCTGAAAAAGAACAGATATCGGAACGTTATAGGTAAGCTGCTGAAACGTATGAATTAAGTTTTCTTCCAAACAGTGTAACGCATAATAAATTTGCAAGATATTCGCCATTTTGTCCTAGGTTTAGAAGAAAAAAGAAACGATGAAAAATCTGTCTGAAATTAGGTTACATAAAACAAAACAGTGCAATTACAGCAAGCCAGTTTATATGAAGATTGTATTCAAAGAAAGATCAAAGAGCTTTAAAAATGTTTATTTTGACTCTATATTTAAAGTTTGATGTTTGTTTTCACTTATTTCCCCATACATATATATACCTTTAGGTACAAGTAATTTGGATACATATTGATACATCACCATTGTTTATTGTGCAACAGGTTGTTTTTCTGACAAACTGACGGTATTATCCGTCGTATAGCAACATGCAGCAGACTGATATAGATCGCATATTTTCTTGTCCATGCTGTACGAATCAATAATATAAGTTTTGGATCGAAAGAGTCAGCAGCTCAAAACCAGATTGAACCTAAATAATTTCAAGTCAAGGTTAAATTAAAAGATAGGTATGAAAATGACAAAAGGTTGTTTCATGAGTTATGTCCTAGATGTCGCTGTTGTAGCTCAGTTGATAGAGCACTCGCTTATAGTGTGGGAAGTCACGGGTTCAGTCCCCGGTCTAACCCTGGAATTTCTCCTTGCTGTTTCACTTGCAGCGTAAGCAGCATGTCTAATTTCCGAGAACTCCTGATCTCACATGAAGCTTGTTATATTTGCTTAAAGATGTATGTACCTATAAAGGAGACTAGTTGTTGGCAAAAAGTTAAATAAGTAAAAGTTGTAGAGCTTTAGGAATTGAATTTCTGATTTTTGTGAATACATATTCACGTATATGCAATTTTATGCAAGTAAATAAAAAAAAACAACTATAAGCATCATGTCATGTTAAACATGGATTGGACACAAAATCAAATGGGGTATATGGCGTCATAGCATTTCAGAGTTATGTTGGCGCTCAAAAGATATAACACTGAAAAATCAAAATTCATCAACATACAACAGGTATATATATAACAAATATAACAGGTAAGTTCGGAATAAAATGTAGTTCACCATTTTTGTACAGGATTTGGAAACAAGTCTGCCACTTAGAATTGGAAATATTTGAGCACTGTCTTCCCAAATATGTTAATCTGAGATGAAACACTGACTGTGGATCACCTGGCCAAAGTTAGTAACGATGTCGTAAATCGGAATAAGGGTTATAGTTCAAACTTTATCATTCTAAAAAGTAACTAACCAAAAACATAATCAACTGTAATCAGCCTTGGATTAATGCAACCCAAGGCTGCAGGTTTATTTGTGTCTTTATAGAAATTTCCTGATCTCCTTCGATACCCATTAGGTGTCGCACCACTGTTAAAACAGTTGATTTTCAGTTTGTAAATACGAAATATTTATTAAAAATATCTGTTTAATTTTGATGTACCAGTCTTCAACATTGACTAGGGGCCGAAAAGTTTATAATGAAAAAAGATAAACCAAATATTTGAAAATCAAGGAACTAGATCATTTTGAAAATAACTTTACTGCGTAAGCCGTGTTATTAGACTGGTGGGAATTATAAAAATGGTTAACAATAGTAAATGACTTTGGAAAAACTTCACATCGATTGCTATAGACGGGTTGTCTTGATACATCGGTGGACTCTATATTTACAATGTGTTTTTCTGATTTGCATGTACTATATAATAATCATAATTACAGTAATACGGAAACTAAAACCCCTCATTCTTCAATGCGTTTTATAATTTTTAATATAATATATATTAATAAGAGTGATCAAAAGTTCTTTAGAAGTGGAATTCGACCCTTTATAAAAAAGTCTATGATATGATTAAAGAATAAAAAACTAAAACATTTTTACAATATCAATAATCTGAGTTTTTTCTTTTTAAATTTCAGTTTTTTAATTTAATCTTATACACATCATATTTTGACCTCATGAAAACATTACTTTTTGGCAATTTTGACAAATCGTGTATTTTTTATTTCCATTTTTACGCCACATGAATTCCGTAATAACGTATATGTACAAGTAAGGCTTTAACGGAAACATCACAGCACAAATCATTATATTTGCTGTAACATTTAGTGCTTGTCCAAAGTAGGTACTTTATAACCACTGGTCACCAATATACAATCTCCATTTTCTGTCTCGTTTACCTTATTCTTCTACAACTTTAATTGCGGTTTTTATTAAATTTTCAATTTATGTTGTCCAATTGATTTGATCTAGTCTAAATTGTAAGGACGCATCGTCTAACACGACAAAATTCAGTAATTACGAAGCCTGATAAGTTAATATAATGATTAAATTTAATTTACACATTTACTTTATTTACATATTCAACCTTTTAAATCAATTTAAATTGGTTTTTAAATTTTCTTTTGAATCTTCACGAAAAGATTGAAAAATGTAAATCAAATATTAGATAATTAAATAAACATTCTTATTAAGCATTGAACAAATGGTCCCAAAGCTGTAAAATTGGTGTAAATGTTTCAACAAATAATTGACCTTATCAGAGTATTACGTTGTGCTCATGACCTATTATCGATGTTATATGAATTCATGTACTGTGTTTCTCTTTAAAATGACTATATTGGAGACAGTATAATGTAAACATTATACACGTTGTTTTGTACAGAGAGTGTTTTGTACTGGTCTCTTGTTAACTAGAGTGTCTGATCACTCAGATCAATCTATAAATAGACAGATAATACAACTGAAGACAACACGACTATTATGTTGATCCGATTTTATTTCATATTTGCAAATATAAATTAAAATTTTTGAAAAAAAAGTTTTGTTTTTAGTTTGAAAAATGCAAGTATTAGTTTTTTCTCCTTAGCCTGATCTTTTGTAACATCTGTAAATAAATAAATAAATAAATAAATAAATAATCTTGAATAATCAAACGAAAGTGTGAAAATTTTGGCAAATAAGAATAAAATAACTGTTGTAGTAAATATAATGCTGAATAATACTTAGACAATAGTCAAAGCGACCAAGATAAAGCTACGACACACGTACAAGTAACATAATAATTAGTGTAACATACAATCTTAAGAGGAAACTCGGCATAAAAGAGCTTGATTGAAAACCAAGTAAAGAGTAAGCATTTTTGTAAGGTCTTTTGCGAAAGACCTTCGACTCCTTTATGGTTCTCCGGTCCGAAGTGATCGTCTCTATATAATTAAAATAAGATTAAATTGAAAGCTTTTTTCACAAATAAAAAAGTAACGGTTAAACGGTTTAGGTACTTAACAGAAAAGAACCTACATACACAAACAGAGTAATAAACTTACCTGCATCGTAAACCGACACATCTTCAACTACATACACAAACAGAATAACATACTTACCTGCATCGTAAACCGACACATCTTCCACTACATACACACACAGAGTAATATACTTACCTGCATTGTGAACCAACACATCTTCCATAATCATATCGTCTGTCTAAACGACAAGACAAACTGCAATACCTTGAAGTAGTAGGACATGCCCTTGAATAACACCTGTTACAACATTAAAACAGTACATTATATTATCACATAGGCTTTAAGTAATTGAAGAGGACCATAGATCCCTTACTCTTTGCATGACCAATGTAACACGTTAGGTAGGAAGGGAAAGTTCTATATTTTTGTAACGACTAAGCATTTGGTTTTACAGTGAAGAATATACAAACAGTGTGTAGCTATATATCGTAAATTTCTTTTTCTTATTCAGGTGCCGTGTGTACTAAATTCCTGAGTATCAGCTTTTTGTTCTTTAAACTAACGTCATGTTTAAAAAGTCGAAAGAAAAAATAAATAAAAATTAAAATACATGCATTTGTCAAAATCACTTAACTGGTAATTAATTATTGTTAATTTCTTAATAATTTTTTGATAAAGCACACACACACACACACAGATATATATATGGTTGGATTCTTTATAAAACGTTATGTATTCATTTACATCTTTTGCACTTTTTGTTTAGTATATTTCAATTCACAAAGATTAGAATTATTATTAGACTCTGTGTGTGTGTGTGTGTGTGTGTGTGTGTGTGTGTGTGTGTGTTTGTGTTTTGATTTTAACAATTTATCTTTTAAATTTTTTATTGACTTATCAAGAAACATTTTCAAAGATACTTTAATGGAATCTGTTAAAATTTACGAAACACATCAATGATCAAATAATGAAAGAGAGGAAAATATTTACTGGCATCTAGTTCCATTACAGTATCCTCTCTTGTATCCTTTTCTGAAACAACTTAATTTGCATAATTGTCGATATCTTGGACAGACTTTCCCTACACATCTGTCATTTAAGAAAAAAAATGTTAAAATGAAAAAAATACAAGTTCCACAACCTTTTAATTAAGAACAATTATAAATATTCTGAACAATTTGCAAGAGCTATAAAAATAGTAACACTTACATTTATCTAATTATATATTAGAAGTACTTATACATGTAAATATACTAATAAAGTAAATACTAGTAATAAAAATGACAGATACCATTCTAATATTATTGGTATATCAAACAAAATAAAACATATTTCAAGACGATGTTTTCTTTGTTGTAAAGGAATCAATTTACAGACGAAAGTCTACATAAAATTGGATAAAATTATCATGCTAATTGGTCAATCTAGCACTGGTTTGAGGAGAGGTTTATCAAATATAATAATTACCGACACGTGCTGCCCCGACAGTAACCAGAAGTAAATCGTTTGGCTTTGCATGCTTTGATGCATCTACCCTTGTTACTTGGACATCCGTAACTTGCTTCACTTACCAATAAAAGGTCTAAAACGAAACTAAGATGTAAGTTGCTGCAAAGAAGACTTGGCAATATTCATTGTAATTAAGAACATGGCACGAAAACGTATTAAATACAGATAACAAGAAGACACATGAACTGGAATCCAAAATGTCGGATTCCAGTCTGAAACCAACTTGTTGTTAGGTCACTTTCCAGATTTGTTCGACAAGTGAGAATGGATTTTTACTTTGCCGTATACCTCTACTAGTTGTCTTAGTAACAGTATAATGTACTAAGAGGTTTAAAATGTGGACATTTGCGAACGACGGAAGAGGTAATTTAATAAACACTACTACATCAGAAATATTAACCAAATTTGAGCACCAAATGAACATTTTTTATTGTTCCATATATTAAAAAAGCTCGTCACAAAGCGGTTGAAAAATTGCCATTCGACGCCACCAACTTCAGTGCTGTCCTAATCTTGACCTTTTTAACTAAAAATAATTAGTATTCTAGAATAATATAGTTTATTGAATTCATATTAATTTGTTTTATCATATAATAATGTATTCCATACATACAGCAATTATAAAATGTGTTCAGTAAGGTCAAAAACTTAAAAACGTCTACATTGAGCTGAAAACTTCGTTTAACATTTGAGTTTTAATAAAAAAATCATCTAAATGAACCATAAGATTTAACTATTTACCGAGAATTACGATCGCCAGAAACAAAGTAATCAGAAGCTTCGACATCTGTAAGGTAAAAAAAGTAAAATACATTAGTATGTCCCGCAAATAAAAACATGTCAATGAAAAAGCGACATTCTTGACATGTCGCTAGGGACCAGAAGTACGAAAAACTTATACGTGTACTAGAAGCATAGCATACTGAGTTATTTAATCGTTGCTCTCTTGTTTAATTGTGCCTTGATAATCATTTGACATCATTAAAAAAGTTCCATTAATTTAAAATTAATCCGCTTTTACTACCATGCTAGTTACGTCTAGTCCCTGTGGTGACAATTCCGTCATGGCTGACAAGATGAACATCTCCAATCAAAGTATGATGAAGATTTTAAACAGAGAAATTGTAATGCTAAGGTTGATTTAGGTTGACGACGGAAAAGTAAAACCTTTATTATCTAACGAAATTATTTGTCTCGTTTGCCAAGACAACTTTGATTTTATTCGTAACGAAGCTGTAATACACCGAGATACAAATAGCCCAATAAATTTATTGCAAATGAGACTAAAAAAATCGGAGCAAGAAATGATTTCATGTCTTTGTTGTCTAGAAACATATGATTATTAACTTTAGAAGAATATTTCAGAGTAACATAAAATATTTTTCATTAAATATTTCGTTTCTTTGTACAAGTCGATGAGATTTTAAAATAGTATACATTTTATATGTTCTCATAAGATTGTGCTGACGTTAAAAGCCTAGTTTGATAAGGAACAAATATTTTGTATCTTAGCTTTGCAATGGTGAGTATACATTGAAATTTATAAATCATCTTGGATTATGTTAAGATGAGCACCTTTTGTGCTTCATCCTAATATAAGGAAAAACGCAAAACTAATTTACACTTTCAAAATATTCTTGGTAAATTATGAACATGCTGAAAAAAGAGAATGAGTAAGTTCTAAGCATAGAGGACACACACACACACACACACACACACACACACAATAACAATAATAAAACAACCTCAGACGTATACCGAATACAATAACAAAATTATATCATGTTTTTTTTATAATAAAAGTAAAAAAATTTCATGTTTTATATGTGGACAATCAAAAATAAAATAATTTTTAAAATAAATGTATATTTTACTTACCTTGTGAAAAGAAGTGTCGTTCAATCACTGCTACATCCAGGTGAATACCATAATTTATAGTGCTGGAGTCCATAAGCATGGGTAATTCGAAATCATACATATGTCGCCAATAGACATATTGAATACTAATTTGATAGTTTGAATTTCAGGATTTTGTTATCAGGTTTTCAATTTGAAAGTCATTTCAGGCTGTAAGTATCATAATTTGAATATATAGGAATTTATAGTTTAAATTGTGTTTTTAAAAACCAATAAATTAATGGCAAATATAAAAATTTGTTTTTTCCTAAATAATTGAGTTGTCACTTTCCATTGAAAAAACAGCAGGAGTTTCATGTTTCTCTACAAATATGCAATTAGGGCTCTCACAAAACATAGAATTTATTTGAGTCCTTTAAAATTATTCCAATAACGCGGATATTTTATTCTAATTTTTGTTTCTTATCATACAGGTATTTTAGAGATCAACAACCATATAAGGATGATTTTAAGCAATGCATTTATAGTTACAGGGCTACACTCACGTTTCCTAGATAATACAGTTCCAGGTATGTTTATTTTTTTTTAACTTTATTCATTGCAAAAATTTGTTTCCAATTTTGAGATCTTTTAGGATTTGAAAAGTTCTGATATTTGGAGAATATGTGAATGTCATCTATCCAAGTGAGCTTGAAATAAAAGACACGACAGATTCTCCATGTTCTGCTTCATATTTGGACTTATACCTCAATTATGACACCCATCTGAAGCTATACGACAAACGTGATGACTTCAATTTTTCTATTGTCAACTTTCCGTTTCTTTGCAGTAATATCCCTGCCACTCCTGCGTATGGTGTATATGTTTCACAGTTAATACGGTACGGTAGAGCTTGTTCCCACTATGGGAACTTTCTGCAACGAAGCAAATTACTTACAGTTAAATTGTTGACACAAGGATATTGCAAGCCTAGGCTAATCAGGGCCCTTAAAAAGTTTTATGGCGTTTTACACGTGACGGGTGTAGCTAGCTAAACAGGAGGTGCTTACCCTTCCGGAGCACCCGGCCTCACTTCCTTGATGGAAGTTCACGTGTATCACCTATTTTGCCAGTTTGCAAAGTTTTTACTTTGTTTTTGGGATTGTGATATGGACAAGGACCGGTATGTTTGTTTTATTTGTACTCATAATACATACCTGAGTCTTTTTATAAATATATGAACTCTATGGAAAAACAAAAATATCATTCTATGTTTTAATGTATTTTGAAAATTATTTGAAGTTGGGGTCATAGTTTATAATTATAAATAGGATCTTAGTAACTTGATTTTGTATAGATGACATTTGTCTTGAGAGTTTCTCTTGCGCTTTTTACAAACAGGTTTTATAATTACTTTGACTTTGAAAAGGTACTGAATATATAGTCAATGTTTAGCTCAACTGACCGAAAGGTCATGTGAGCTTATGGCATGGTGCGGCGTGTGTATTTCCGTGCGTGTGTGTGTGAGTGCGTGCGTTGTTAACACCTATTTTTGACTTCTACTCCAAAACTGCAGGACAGATTTCATGATACTCAGTCAGATGCATGTATGAGCTGGTACAATACAGATTTGTTAATAGCCTTGCCATGGATACCAAAACCAGGTAACGGTGACCTATGGGTGCAAATATCTTTAAAAATCGTCTCTGAAACCGATGATGGAAGAAAAAAATCAAATGTGATATTTGGCTTCTCTACGGTCTTAAGCCTTTCTTTTGTTCATTTCATGAAATTGGTTCTAAAATTGGATTCCGCGTTATTACGTTTGATTTAAAAAAATTCGTAAAATGGCTTCAAATTGGTATAACTTGACAAATAAACAGATAATAACATGGGGTTTTCAGTTTTAACTTTTTCATGAAATGACCTTTAAAATGGGTTCAAGGTCTCAAATCAAGGTCAGTATCTCATTTGTGAATTGTGGAGTTGCCAATCTTCTTGCAATCATTAAGAGATATATGAAATCAAGTCATTGTTAAAATGTTCAGCATTACAAAATTTAACAAGGTACCTTTTTCGTAACTATATGATAATTCTTGTAGAAAATGTTGCCACTGAATGTTATTTTTGCTGATAAATACTGAATTGTGCATTAGCTTGAAAACAATTAACTATTTTTATAGGCATGTATATTTGAATATTGGGTATTGATATGATGGTCATTTTGATATTTAGTTCTAGGTCCTACGTTCAAAGGTCAAGGTCAAAGCTGCATGAGAAGACTAAAATTGTTAATTATCTTGAAATCTTTTATCATTTTGTATAGGCATGTATATTAGAATATTGTCGGTATTGATATGACAATCATTTTGAAATATGGTTCAAGGTCATTTATTCAAAGGTCAACATAATATTGGTTCAAATATTGTAGGTATTGACATTACGACTGTTTTGATAAATTGTTCAAGGTCTTACGTTCAAAGGTCATAGCTGCATAAATATACTTAAATGATTTATGATTTGAAAATTATTCATAGTACTATAGTTAATACATTCATATAAGCTATTAAAATAAAATGTGATTAGATTTTTCTGATAAAAGGTCGTGTTATTTTCCAGACTTTAGGAATTTTGTAAAGTTTTTGTAATTTATTTCTTTGCAAACGATTTTGGACATGTCCTTAGGCAAGCGTTAAGGCCAAGGGTCTCTTTTATAAAAATCGATTTAAGTATCTTTTGGAAAAACATGATCTACCAACTTTAAAATTATGATTTGAAAAAGGTTTACATCAATAAATTTGTATATCTCGTTATGTTTTTTACATAATGAATGTAAAGATATTTTGGCACGTATCTAATATAGAAGTCCTATAGTAATAAGCTTATTAATACAATTTCCAAATACTCAGCATAATGTATTTTTTTCTTTTAATTTATAATAAGGTATTTGTTCAAAGTTAGGTACAAGGAATGAACGCGGTTAATTGCTTCGAAAGAAAAGGAATTGATTATGGCTGAAAAAGAACAGATATCGGAACGTTATAGGTAAGCTGCTGAAACGTATGAATTAAGTTTTCTTCCAAACAGTGTAACGCATAATAAATTTGCAAGATATTCGCCATTTTGTCCTAGGTTTAGAAGAAAAAAGAAACGATGAAAAATCTGTCTGAAATTAGGTTACATAAAACAAAACAGTGCAATTACAGCAAGCCAGTTTATATGAAGATTGTATTCAAAGAAAGATCAAAGAGCTTTAAAAATGTTTATTTTGACTCTATATTTAAAGTTTGATGTTTGTTTTCACTTATTTCCCCATACATATATATACCTTTAGGTACAAGTAATTTGGATACATATTGATACATCACCATTGTTTATTGTGCAACAGGTTGTTTTTCTGACAAACTGACGGTATTATCCGTCGTATAGCAACATGCAGCAGACTGATATAGATCGCATATTTTCTTGTCCATGCTGTACGAATCAATAATATAAGTTTTGGATCGAAAGAGTCAGCAGCTCAAAACCAGATTGAACCTAAATAATTTCAAGTCAAGGTTAAATTAAAAGATAGGTATGAAAATGACAAAAGGTTGTTTCATGAGTTATGTCCTAGATGTCGCTGTTGTAGCTCAGTTGATAGAGCACTCGCTTATAGTGTGGGAAGTCACGGGTTCAGTCCCCGGTCTAACCCTGGAATTTCTCCTTGCTGTTTCACTTGCAGCGTAAGCAGCATGTCTAATTTCCGAGAACTCCTGATCTCACATGAAGCTTGTTATATTTGCTTAAAGATGTATGTACCTATAAAGGAGACTAGTTGTTGGCAAAAAGTTAAATAAGTAAAAGTTGTAGAGCTTTAGGAATTGAATTTCTGATTTTTGTGAATACATATTCACGTATATGCAATTTTATGCAAGTAAATAAAAAAAAACAACTATAAGCATCATGTCATGTTAAACATGGATTGGACACAAAATCAAATGGGGTATATGGCGTCATAGCATTTCAGAGTTATGTTGGCGCTCAAAAGATATAACACTGAAAAATCAAAATTCATCAACATACAACAGGTATATATATAACAAATATAACAGGTAAGTTCGGAATAAAATGTAGTTCACCATTTTTGTACAGGATTTGGAAACAAGTCTGCCACTTAGAATTGGAAATATTTGAGCACTGTCTTCCCAAATATGTTAATCTGAGATGAAACACTGACTGTGGATCACCTGGCCAAAGTTAGTAACGATGTCGTAAATCGGAATAAGGGTTATAGTTCAAACTTTATCATTCTAAAAAGTAACTAACCAAAAACATAATCAACTGTAATCAGCCTTGGATTAATGCAACCCAAGGCTGCAGGTTTATTTGTGTCTTTATAGAAATTTCCTGATCTCCTTCGATACCCATTAGGTGTCGCACCACTGTTAAAACAGTTGATTTTCAGTTTGTTAATACGAAATATTTATTAAAAATATCTGTTTAATTTTGATGTTCCAGTCTTCAACATTGACTAGGGGCCGAAAAGTTTATAATGAAAAAAGATAAAGCAAATATTTGAAAATCAAAGAACTAGATCATTTTGAAAATAACTTTACTGCATAAGCCGTGTTATAAGACTGGTGGAAATTATAAAAATGGTTAACAATAGTAAATGACTTTGGAAAAACTTCACATCGATTGCTATAGACGGGTTGTCTTGATACATCGATGGACTCTATATTTACAAAGTGTTTTTTGATTTGCATGTACTATATAATAATCATAAATACAGTAATACGGAAACTAAAACCCCTCATTCTTCAATGCGTTTTATAATTTTTAATATAATATATATTAATAAGAGTGACCAAAAGTTCTTTAGAAGTGGAATTCGACCCTTTATAAAAAAGTCTATGATGTGATTAAAGAATAAAAAACTAAAACATTTTTACAATATCAATGATCTGAGTTTTTTTTTTAAATTTCAGTTTTTCAATTTAATCTTATACACATCATATTTTGACCTCATGAAAACATTACTTTTTGGAATTTTTGACAAATCGTGTATTTTTTATTTCCATTTTTACGCCACATTAACTCCGTAATAACGTATATGTACAAGTAAGGCTTTAACGGAAACATCACAGAACAAATCATTTTATTTCCTGTAACATTTAGTGCTTGTCCAAAGTAGGTACTTTATAACCACTGGTCACCAATATACAATCGCGATTTTCTGTCTCGTTTACCTTATTCTTATACAACTTTCATTGCGGTTTTTATTAATTTTTTAATTTATGTTGTACAATTGATTTGATTTAGTCTAAATTGTAAGGACGCATCGTCTAACACCACAAAATCCAGTAATTACGAAGCCTGATAAGTTAATATAATGATTAAATTTAATTTACACCTTTACTTTATTTACATATTCAACCTTTCAAATCAATTTGAATTGGTTTTTAAATTTTCTTTTGAATCTCCACGAAAAGATGGAAAAATGTAAATCAAATATTAGATAATTAAATAAACAATCTTATTAAGCATTGAACAAATGGTCCCAAAGCTGTAAAATTGGTGTAAATGTTTCAACAGATAATTGACCTTATCAGAGTATTACGTTGTGCTCATGACCTATTATCGATGTTGTATGAATTCATGTACTGTGTTTCTCTTTAAAATGACTATATTGGAGACAGTATAATGTAAACATTATACACGTTGTTTTGTACAGAGAGTGTTTTGTACTGGTCTCTTGTTAACTAGAGTGTCTGATCACTCAGATCAATCTATAAATAGACAGATAATACAACTGAAGACAAAACCACTATTATGTTGATCCGATTTTATTTCATATTTGCAAATATAAATTAAAATTTTTGAAAAAAAAAGTTTTGTTTTTAGTTTGCAAAATGCAACTATTAGTTTTTTCTTCTTAGCCTGATCTTTTGTAACATCTGTAAATAAATAAATAAATAAATAAATAAATAATCTTGAATAATCAAAAGAAAGTGTGAAAATTTTGGCAAATAAGAATAAAATAATTGTAGTAGTAAATATAATGCTGAATAATACTTAGACAATAGTCAAAGCGACCAAGATAAAGCTACGACACACGTACAAGTAACATAATAATTAGTGTAACATACAATCTTAAGAGGAAACTCGGCATAAAAGAGCTTGATTGAAAACCAAGTAAAGAGTAAGCATTTTTGTAAGGTCTTTTGCGAAAGACCTTCGACTCCTTTATGGTTCTCCGGTCCGAAGTGATCGTCTCTATATAATTAAAATAAGATTAAATTGAAAGCTTTTTTCACAAATAAAAAAAGTAACGGTTAAACGGTTTAGGTACTTAACAGAAAAGAACCTACATACACAAACAGAGTAATAAACTTACCTGCATCGTAAACCGACACATCTTCAACTACATACACAAACAGAGTAACATACTTACCTGCATCGTAAACCGACACATCTTCCACTACATACACACACAGAGTAATATACTTACCTGCATTGTGAACCAACACATCTTCCATAATCATATCGTCTGTCTAAACGACAAGACAAACTGCAATACCTTGAAGTAGTAGGACATGCCCTTGAATAACACCTGTTACAACATTAAAACAGTACATTATATTATCACATAGGCTTTAAGTAATTGAAGAGGACCATAGATCCCTTACTCTTTGCATGACCAATGTAACACGCTTAGGTAGGAAGGGAAAGTTCTATATTTTTGTAACGACTAAGCATTTGGTTTTACAGTGAAGAATATACAAACAGTGTGTAGCTATATATCGTAAATTTCTTTTTCTTATTCAGGTGCCGTGTGTACTAAATTCCTGAGTATCAGCTTTTTATTCTTTAAACTAACGTCATGTATAAAAAGTCGAAAGAAAAAATAAATAAAAATTAAAATACATGCATTTGTCAAAATCACTTAACTGGTAATTAATTATTGTTAATTTCTTAATAATTTTTTGATAAAGCACACACACACACACACAGATATATATATATGGTTGGATTCTTTATAAAACGTTATGTATTCATTTACATCTTTTGCACTTTTTGTTTAGTATATTTCAATTCACAAAGATTAGAATTATTATTAGACTCTGTGTGTGTGTGTGTGTGTGTGTGTGTGTGTGTGTGTGTGTGTGTTTGTGTTTTGATTTTAACAATTTATCTTTTAAATTTTTTATTGACTTATCAAGAAACATTTTCAAAGATACTTTAATGGAATCTGTTAAAATTTACGAAACACATCAATGATCAAATAATGAAAGAGAGGAAAAATATTTACTGGCATCTAGTTCCATTACAGTATCCTCTCTTGTATCCTTTTCTGAAACAACTTAATTTGCATAATTGTCGATATCTTGGACAGACTTTCCCTACACATCTGTCATTTAAGAAAAAAATGTTAAAATGAAAAAAATACAAGTTCCACAACCTTTTAATTAAGAACAATTATAAATATTCTGAACAATTTGCAAGAGCTATAAAAATAGTAACACTTACATTTATCTAATTATATATTAGAAGTACTTATACATGTAAATATACTAATAAAGTAAATACTAGTAATAAAAATGACAGATACCATTCTAATATTATTGGTATATCAAACAAAATAAAACATATTTCAAGACGATGTTTTCTTTGTTGTAAAGGAATCAATTTACAGACGAAAGTCTACATAAAATTGGATAAAATTATCATGCTAATTGGTCAATCTAGCACTGGTTTGAGGAGAGGTTTATCAAATATAATAATTACCGACACGTGCTGCCCCGACAGTAACCAGAAGTAAATCGTTTGGCTTTGCATGCTTTGATGCATCTACCCTTGTTACTTGGACATCCGTAACTTGCTTCACTTACCAATAAAAGGTCTAAAACGAAACTAAGATGTAAGTTGCTGCAAAGAAGACTTGGCAATATTCATTGTAATTAAGAACATGGCACGAAAACGTATTAAATACAGATAACAAGAAGACACATGAACTGGAATCCAAAATGTCGGATTCCAGTCTGAAACCAACTTGTTGTTAGGTCACTTTCCAGATTTGTTCGACAAGTGAGAATGGATTTTTACTTTGCCGTATACCTCTACTAGTTGTCTTAGTAACAGTATAATGTACTAAGAGGTTTAAAATGTGGACATTTGCGAACGACGGAAGAGGTAATTTAATAAACACTACTACATCAGAAATATTAACCAAATTTGAGCACCAAATGAACATTTTTTATTGTTCCATATATTAAAAAAGCTCGTCACAAAGCGGTTGAAAAATTGCCATTCGACGCCACCAACTTCAGTGCTGTCCTAATCTTGACCTTTTTAACTAAAAATAATTAGTATTCTAGAATAATATAGTTTATTGAATTCATATTAATTTGTTTTATCATATAATAATGTATTCCATACATACAGCAATTATAAAATGTGTTCAGTAAGGTCAAAAACTTAAAAACGTCTACATTGAGCTGAAAACTTCGTTTAACATTTGAGTTTTAATAAAAAAATCATCTAAATGAACCATAAGATTTAACTATTTACCGAGAATTACGATCGCCAGAAACAAAGTAATCAGAAGCTTCGACATCTGTAAGGTAAAAAAAGTAAAATACATTAGTATGTCCCGCAAATAAAAACATGTCAATGAAAAAGCGACATTCTTGACATGTCGCTAGGGACCAGAAGTACGAAAAACTTATACGTGTACTAGAAGCATAGCATACTGAGTTATTTAATCGTTGCTCTCTTGTTTAATTGTGCCTTGATAATCATTTGACATCATTAAAAAAGTTCCATTAATTTAAAATTAATCCGCTTTTACTACCATGCTAGTTACGTCTAGTCCCTGTGGTGACAATTCCGTCATGGCTGACAAGATGAACATCTCCAATCAAAGTATGATGAAGATTTTAAACAGAGAAATTGTAATGCTAAGGTTGATTTAGGTTGACGACGGAAAAGTAAAACCTTTATTATCTAACGAAATTATTTGTCTCGTTTGCCAAGACAACTTTGATTTTATTCGTAACGAAGCTGTAATACACCGAGATACAAATAGCCCAATAAATTTATTGCAAATGAGACTAAAAAAATCGGAGCAAGAAATGATTTCATGTCTTTGTTGTCTAGAAACATATGATTATTAACTTTAGAAGAATATTTCAGAGTAACATAAAATATTTTTCATTAAATATTTCGTTTCTTTGTACAAGTCGATGAGATTCTAAAATAGTATACATTTTATATGTTCTCATAAGATTGTGCTGACGTTAAAAGCCTAGTTTGATAAGGAACAAATATTTTGTATCTTAGCTTTGCAATGGTGAGTATACATTGAAATTTATAAATCATCTTGGATTATGTTAAGATGAGCACCTTTTGTGCTTCATCCTAATATAAGGAAAAACGCAAAACTAATTTACACTTTCAAAATATTCTTGGTAAATTATGAACATGCTGAAAAAAGAGAATGAGTAAGTTCTAAGCATAGAGGACACACACACACACACACACACACACACACAATAACAATAATAAAACAACCTCAGACGTATACCGAATACAATAACAAAATTATATCATGTTTTTTTTATAATAAAAGTAAAAAAATTTCATGTTTTATATGTGGACAATCAAAAATAAAATAATTTTTAAAATAAATGTATATTTTACTTACCTTGTGAAAAGAAGTGTCGTTCAATCACTGCTACATCCAGGTGAATACCATAATTTATAGTGCTGGAGTCCATAAGCATGGGTAATTCGAAATCATACATATGTCGCCAATAGACATATTGAATACTAATTTGATAGTTTGAATTTCAGGATTTTGTTATCAGGTTTTCAATTTGAAAGTCATTTCAGGCTGTAAGTATCATAATTTGAATATATAGGAATTTATAGTTTAAATTGTGTTTTTAAAAACCAATAAATTAATGGCAAATATAAAAATTTGTTTTTTCCTAAATAATTGAGTTGTCACTTTCCATTGAAAAAACAGCAGGAGTTTCATGTTTCTCTACAAATATGCAATTAGGGCTCTCACAAAACATAGAATTTATTTGAGTCCTTTAAAATTATTCCAATAACGCGGATATTTTATTCTAATTTTTGTTTCTTATCATACAGGTATTTTAGAGATCAACAACCATATAAGGATGATTTTAAGCAATGCATTTATAGTTACAGGGCTACACTCACGTTTCCTAGATAATACAGTTCCAGGTATGTTTATTTTTTTTTAACTTTATTCATTGCAAAAATTTGTTTCCAATTTTGAGATCTTTTAGGATTTGAAAAGTTCTGATATTTGGAGAATATGTGAATGTCATCTATCCAAGTGAGCTTGAAATAAAAGACACGACAGATTCTCCATGTTCTGCTTCATATTTGGACTTATACCTCAATTATGACACCCATCTGAAGCTATACGACAAACGTGATGACTTCAATTTTTCTATTGTCAACTTTCCGTTTCTTTGCAGTAATATCCCTGCCACTCCTGCGTATGGTGTATATGTTTCACAGTTAATACGGTACGGTAGAGCTTGTTCCCACTATGGGAACTTTCTGCAACGAAGCAAATTACTTACAGTTAAATTGTTGACACAAGGATATTGCAAGCCTAGGCTAATCAGGGCCCTTAAAAAGTTTTATGGCGTTTTACACGTGACGGGTGTAGCTAGCTAAACAGGAGGTGCTTACCCTTCCGGAGCACCCGGCCTCACTTCCTTGATGAAAGTTCACGTGTATCACCTATTTTGCCAGTTTGCAAAGTTTTTACTTTGTTTTTGGGATTGTGATATGGACAAGGACTGGTATGTTTGTTTTATTTGTACTCATAATACATACCTGAGTCTTTTTATAAATATATGAACTCTATGGAAAAACAAAAATATCATTCTATGTTTTAATGTATTTTGAAAATTATTTGAAGTTGGGGTCATAGTTTATAATTATAAATAGGATCTTAGTAACTTGATTTTGTATAGATGACATTTGTCTTGAGAGTTTCTCTTGCGCTTTTTACAAACAGGTTTTATAATTACTTTGACTTTGAAAAGGTACTGAATATATAGTCAATGTTTAGCTCAACTGACCGAAAGGTCATGTGAGCTTATGGCATGGTGCGGCGTGTGTATTTCCGTGCGTGTGTGTGTGAGTGCGTGCGTTGTTAACACCTATTTTTGACTTCTACTCCAAAACTGCAGGACAGATTTCATGATACTCAGTCAGATGCATGTATGAGCTGGTACAATACAGATTTGTTAATAGCCTTGCCATGGATACCAAAACCAGGTAACGGTGACCTATGGGTGCAAATATCTTTAAAAATCGTCTCTGAAACCGATGATGGAAGAAAAAAATCAAATGTGATATTTGGCTTCTCTACGGTCTTAAGCCTTTCTTTTGTTCATTTCATGAAATTGGTTCTAAAATTGGATTCCGCGTTATTACGTTTGATTTAAAAAAATTCGTAAAATGGCTTCAAATTGGTATAACTTGACAAATAAACAGATAATAACATGGGGTTTTCAGTTTTAACTTTTTCATGAAATGACCTTTAAAATGGGTTCAAGGTCTCAAATCAAGGTCAGTATCTCATTTGTGAATTGTGGAGTTGCCAATCTTCTTGCAATCATTAAGAGATATATGAAATCAAGTCATTGTTAAAATGTTCAGCATTACAAAATTTAACAAGGTACCTTTTTCGTAACTATATGATAATTCTTGTAGAAAATGTTGCCACTGAATGTTATTTTTGCTGATAAATACTGAATTGTGCATTAGCTTGAAAACAATTAACTATTTTTATAGGCATGTATATTTGAATATTGGGTATTGATATGATGGTCATTTTGATATTTAGTTCTAGGTCCTACGTTCAAAGGTCAAGGTCAAAGCTGCATGAGAAGACTAAAATTGTTAATTATCTTGAAATCTTTTATCATTTTGTATAGGCATGTATATTAGAATATTGTCGGTATTGATATGACAATCATTTTGAAATATGGTTCAAGGTCATTTATTCAAAGGTCAACATAATATTGGTTCAAATATTGTAGGTATTGACATTACGACTGTTTTGATAAATTGTTCAAGGTCTTACGTTCAAAGGTCATAGCTGCATAAATATACTTAAATGATTTATGATTTGAAAATTATTCATAGTACTATAGTTAATACATTCATATAAGCTATTAAAATAAAATGTGATTAGATTTTTCTGATAAAAGGTCGTGTTATTTTCCAGACTTTAGGAATTTTGTAAAGTTTTTGTAATTTATTTCTTTGCAAACGATTTTGGACATGTCCTTAGGCAAGCGTTAAGGCCAAGGGTCTCTTTTATAAAAATCGATTTAAGTATCTTTTGGAAAAACATGATCTACCAACTTTAAAATTATGATTTGAAAAAGGTTTACATCAATAAATTTGTATATCTCGTTATGTTTTTTACATAATGAATGTAAAGATATTTTGGCACGTATCTAATATAGAAGTCCTATAGTAATAAGCTTATTAATACAATTTCCAAATACTCAGCATAATGTATTTTTTTCTTTTAATTTATAATAAGGTATTTGTTCAAAGTTAGGTACAAGGAATGAACGCGGTTAATTGCTTCGAAAGAAAAGGAATTGATTATGGCTGAAAAAGAACAGATATCGGAACGTTATAGGTAAGCTGCTGAAACGTATGAATTAAGTTTTCTTCCAAACAGTGTAACGCATAATAAATTTGCAAGATATTCGCCATTTTGTCCTAGGTTTAGAAGAAAAAAGAAACGATGAAAAATCTGTCTGAAATTAGGTTACATAAAACAAAACAGTGCAATTACAGCAAGCCAGTTTATATGAAGATTGTATTCAAAGAAAGATCAAAGAGCTTTAAAAATGTTTATTTTGACTCTATATTTAAAGTTTGATGTTTGTTTTCACTTATTTCCCCATACATATATATACCTTTAGGTACAAGTAATTTGGATACATATTGATACATCACCATTGTTTATTGTGCAACAGGTTGTTTTTCTGACAAACTGACGGTATTATCCGTCGTATAGCAACATGCAGCAGACTGATATAGATCGCATATTTTCTTGTCCATGCTGTACGAATCAATAATATAAGTTTTGGATCGAAAGAGTCAGCAGCTCAAAACCAGATTGAACCTAAATAATTTCAAGTCAAGGTTAAATTAAAAGATAGGTATGAAAATGACAAAAGGTTGTTTCATGAGTTATGTCCTAGATGTCGCTGTTGTAGCTCAGTTGATAGAGCACTCGCTTATAGTGTGGGAAGTCACGGGTTCAGTCCCCGGTCTAACCCTGGAATTTCTCCTTGCTGTTTCACTTGCAGCGTAAGCAGCATGTCTAATTTCCGAGAACTCCTGATCTCACATGAAGCTTGTTATATTTGCTTAAAGATGTATGTACCTATAAAGGAGACTAGTTGTTGGCAAAAAGTTAAATAAGTAAAAGTTGTAGAGCTTTAGGAATTGAATTTCTGATTTTTGTGAATACATATTCACGTATATGCAATTTTATGCAAGTAAATAAAAAAAAAACAACTATAAGCATCATGTCATGTTAAACATGGATTGGACACAAAATCAAATGGGGTATATGGCGTCATAGCATTTCAGAGTTATGTTGGCGCTCAAAAGATATAACACTGAAAAATCAAAATTCATCAACATACAACAGGTATATATATAACAAATATAACAGGTAAGTTCGGAATAAAATGTAGTTCACCATTTTTGTACAGGATTTGGAAACAAGTCTGCCACTTAGAATTGGAAATATTTGAGCACTGTCTTCCCAAATATGTTAATCTGAGATGAAACACTGACTGTGGATCACCTGGCCAAAGTTAGTAACGATGTCGTAAATCGGAATAAGGGTTATAGTTCAAACTTTATCATTCTAAAAAGTAACTAACCAAAAACATAATCAACTGTAATCAGCCTTGGATTAATGCAACCCAAGGCTGCAGGTTTATTTGTGTCTTTATAGAAATTTCCTGATCTCCTTCGATACCCATTAGGTGTCGCACCACTGTTAAAACAGTTGATTTTCAGTTTGTAAATACGAAATATTTATTAAAAATATCTGTTTAATTTTGATGTACCAGTCTTCAACATTGACTAGGGGCCGAAAAGTTTATAATGAAAAAAGATAAACCAAATATTTGAAAATCAAGGAACTAGATCATTTTGAAAATAACTTTACTGCGTAAGCCGTGTTATTAGACTGGTGGGAATTATAAAAATGGTTAACAATAGTAAATGACTTTGGAAAAACTTCACATCGATTGCTATAGACGGGTTGTCTTGATACATCGGTGGACTCTATATTTACAATGTGTTTTTCTGATTTGCATGTACTATATAATAATCATAATTACAGTAATACGGAAACTAAAACCCCTCATTCTTCAATGCGTTTTATAATTTTTAATATAATATATATTAATAAGAGTGATCAAAAGTTCTTTAGAAGTGGAATTCGACCCTTTATAAAAAAGTCTATGATATGATTAAAGAATAAAAAACTAAAACATTTTTACAATATCAATAATCTGAGTTTTTTCTTTTTAAATTTCAGTTTTTTAATTTAATCTTATACACATCATATTTTGACCTCATGAAAACATTACTTTTTGGCAATTTTGACAAATCGTGTATTTTTTATTTCCATTTTTACGCCACATGAATTCCGTAATAACGTATATGTACAAGTAAGGCTTTAACGGAAACATCACAGCACAAATCATTATATTTGCTGTAACATTTAGTGCTTGTCCAAAGTAGGTACTTTATAACCACTGGTCACCAATATACAATCTCCATTTTCTGTCTCGTTTACCTTATTCTTCTACAACTTTAATTGCGGTTTTTATTAAATTTTCAATTTATCTTGTCCAATTGATTTGATCTAGTCTAAATTGTAAGGACGCATCGTCTAACACGACAAAATTCAGTAATTACGAAGCCTGATAAGTTAATATAATGATTAAATTTAATTTACACATTTACTTTATTTACATATTCAACCTTTTAAATCAATTTAAATTGGTTTTTAAATTTTCTTTTGAATCTTCACGAAAAGATTGAAAAATGTAAATCAAATATTAGATAATTAAATAAACATTCTTATTAAGCATTGAACAAATGGTCCCAAAGCTGTAAAATTGGTGTAAATGTTTCAACAAATAATTGACCTTATCAGAGTATTACGTTGTGCTCATGACCTATTATCGATGTTATATGAATTCATGTACTGTGTTTCTCTTTAAAATGACTATATTGGAGACAGTATAATGTAAACATTATACACGTTGTTTTGTACAGAGAGTGTTTTGTACTGGTCTCTTGTTAACTAGAGTGTCTGATCACTCAGATCAATCTATAAATAGACAGATAATACAACTGAAGACAACACGACTATTATGTTGATCCGATTTTATTTCATATTTGCAAATATAAATTAAAATTTTTGAAAAAAAAGTTTTGTTTTTAGTTTGAAAAATGCAAGTATTAGTTTTTTCTCCTTAGCCTGATCTTTTGTAACATCTGTAAATAAATAAATAAATAAATAAATAAATAATCTTGAATAATCAAACGAAAGTGTGAAAATTTTGGCAAATAAGAATAAAATAACTGTTGTAGTAAATATAATGCTGAATAATACTTAGACAATAGTCAAAGCGACCAAGATAAAGCTACGACACACGTACAAGTAACATAATAATTAGTGTAACATACAATCTTAAGAGGAAACTCGGCATAAAAGAGCTTGATTGAAAACCAAGTAAAGAGTAAGCATTTTTGTAAGGTCTTTTGCGAAAGACCTTCGACTCCTTTATGGTTCTCCGGTCCGAAGTGATCGTCTCTATATAATTAAAATAAGATTAAATTGAAAGCTTTTTTCACAAATAAAAAAGTAACGGTTAAACGGTTTAGGTACTTAACAGAAAAGAACCTACATACACAAACAGAGTAATAAACTTACCTGCATCGTAAACCGACACATCTTCAACTACATACACAAACAGAATAACATACTTACCTGCATCGTAAACCGACACATCTTCCACTACATACACACACAGAGTAATATACTTACCTGCATTGTGAACCAACACATCTTCCATAATCATATCGTCTGTCTAAACGACAAGACAAACTGCAATACCTTGAAGTAGTAGGACATGCCCTTGAATAACACCTGTTACAACATTAAAACAGTACATTATATTATCACATAGGCTTTAAGTAATTGAAGAGGACCATAGATCCCTTACTCTTTGCATGACCAATGTAACACGTTAGGTAGGAAGGGAAAGTTCTATATTTTTGTAACGACTAAGCATTTGGTTTTACAGTGAAGAATATACAAACAGTGTGTAGCTATATATCGTAAATTTCTTTTTCTTATTCAGGTGCCGTGTGTACTAAATTCCTGAGTATCAGCTTTTTGTTCTTTAAACTAACGTCATGTTTAAAAAGTCGAAAGAAAAAATAAATAAAAATTAAAATACATGCATTTGTCAAAATCACTTAACTGGTAATTAATTATTGTTAATTTCTTAATAATTTTTTGATAAAGCACACACACACACACACAGATATATATATATGGTTGGATTCTTTATAAAACGTTATGTATTCATTTACATCTTTTGCACTTTTTGTTTAGTATATTTCAATTCACAAAGATTAGAATTATTATTAGACTCTGTGTGTGTGTGTGTGTGTGTGTGTGTGTGTGTGTGTGTGTGTTTGTGTTTTGATTTTAACAATTTATCTTTTAAATTTTTTATTGACTTATCAAGAAACATTTTCAAAGATACTTTAATGGAATCTGTTAAAATTTACGAAACACATCAATGATCAAATAATGAAAGAGAGGAAAAATATTTACTGGCATCTAGTTCCATTACAGTATCCTCTCTTGTATCCTTTTCTGAAACAACTTAATTTGCATAATTGTCGATATCTTGGACAGACTTTCCCTACACATCTGTCATTTAAGAAAAAAAATGTTAAAATGAAAAAAATACAAGTTCCACAACCTTTTAATTAAGAACAATTATAAATATTCTGAACAATTTGCAAGAGCTATAAAAATAGTAACACTTACATTTATCTAATTATATATTAGAAGTACTTATACATGTAAATATACTAATAAAGTAAATACTAGTAATAAAAATGACAGATACCATTCTAATATTATTGGTATATCAAACAAAATAAAACATATTTCAAGACGATGTTTTCTTTGTTGTAAAGGAATCAATTTACAGACGAAAGTCTACATAAAATTGGATAAAATTATCATGCTAATTGGTCAATCTAGCACTGGTTTGAGGAGAGGTTTATCAAATATAATAATTACCGACACGTGCTGCCCCGACAGTAACCAGAAGTAAATCGTTTGGCTTTGCATGCTTTGATGCATCTACCCTTGTTACTTGGACATCCGTAACTTGCTTCACTTACCAATAAAAGGTCTAAAACGAAACTAAGATGTAAGTTGCTGCAAAGAAGACTTGGCAATATTCATTGTAATTAAGAACATGGCACGAAAACGTATTAAATACAGATAACAAGAAGACACATGAACTGGAATCCAAAATGTCGGATTCCAGTCTGAAACCAACTTGTTGTTAGGTCACTTTCCAGATTTGTTCGACAAGTGAGAATGGATTTTTACTTTGCCGTATACCTCTACTAGTTGTCTTAGTAACAGTATAATGTACTAAGAGGTTTAAAATGTGGACATTTGCGAACGACGGAAGAGGTAATTTAATAAACACTACTACATCAGAAATATTAACCAAATTTGAGCACCAAATGAACATTTTTATTGTTCCATATATTAAAAAAGCTCGTCACAAAGCGGTTGAAAAATTGCCATTCGACGCCACCAACTTCAGTGCTGTCCTAATCTTGACCTTTTTAACTAAAAATAATTAGTATTCTAGAATAATATAGTTTATTGAATTCATATTAATTTGTTTTATCATATAATAATGTATTCCATACATACAGCAATTATAAAATGTGTTCAGTAAGGTCAAAAACTTAAAAACGTCTACATTGAGCTGAAAACTTCGTTTAACATTTGAGTTTTAATAAAAAAATCATCTAAATGAACCATAAGATTTAACTATTTACCGAGAATTACGATCGCCAGAAACAAAGTAATCAGAAGCTTCGACATCTGTAAGGTAAAAAAAGTAAAATACATTAGTATGTCCCGCAAATAAAAACATGTCAATGAAAAAGCGACATTCTTGACATGTCGCTAGGGACCAGAAGTACGAAAAACTTATACGTGTACTAGAAGCATAGCATACTGAGTTATTTAATCGTTGCTCTCTTGTTTAATTGTGCCTTGATAATCATTTGACATCATTAAAAAAGTTCCATTAATTTAAAATTAATCCGCTTTTACTACCATGCTAGTTACGTCTAGTCCCTGTGGTGACAATTCCGTCATGGCTGACAAGATGAACATCTCCAATCAAAGTATGATGAAGATTTTAAACAGAGAAATTGTAATGCTAAGGTTGATTTAGGTTGACGACGGAAAAGTAAAACCTTTATTATCTAACGAAATTATTTGTCTCGTTTGCCAAGACAACTTTGATTTTATTCGTAACGAAGCTGTAATACACCGAGATACAAATAGCCCAATAAATTTATTGCAAATGAGACTAAAAAAATCGGAGCAAGAAATGATTTCATGTCTTTGTTGTCTAGAAACATATGATTATTAACTTTAGAAGAATATTTCAGAGTAACATAAAATATTTTTCATTAAATATTTCGTTTCTTTGTACAAGTCGATGAGATTCTAAAATAGTATACATTTATATGTTCTCATAAGATTGTGCTGACGTTAAAAGCCTAGTTTGATAAGGAACAAATATTTTGTATCTTAGCTTTGCAATGGTGAGTATACATTGAAATTTATAAATCATCTTGGATTATGTTAAGATGAGCACCTTTTGTGCTTCATCCTAATATAAGGAAAAACGCAAAACTAATTTACACTTTCAAAATATTCTTGGTAAATTATGAACATGCTGAAAAAAGAGAATGAGTAAGTTCTAAGCATAGAGGACACACACACACACACACACACACACACACACACACAATAACAATAATAAAACAACCTCAGACGTATACCGAATACAATAACAAAATTATATCATGGTTTTTTTATAATAAAAGTAAAAAAATTTCATGTTTTATATGTGGACAATCAAAAATAAAATAATTTTTAAAATAAATGTATATTTTACTTACCTTGTGAAAAGAAGTGTCGTTCAATCACTGCTACATCCAGGTGAATACCATAATTTATAGTGCTGGAGTCCATAAGCATGGGTAATTCGAAATCATACATATGTCGCCAATAGACATATTGAATACTAATTTGATAGTTTGAATTTCAGGATTTTGTTATCAGGTTTTCAATTTGAAAGTCATTTCAGGCTGTAAGTATCATAATTTGAATATATAGGAATTTATAGTTTAAATTGTGTTTTTAAAAACCAATAAATTAATGGCAAATATAAAAATTTGTTTTTTCCTAAATAATTGAGTTGTCACTTTCCATTGAAAAAACAGCAGGAGTTTCATGTTTCTCTACAAATATGCAATTAGGGCTCTCACAAAACATAGAATTTATTTGAGTCCTTTAAAATTATTCCAATAACGCGGATATTTTATTCTAATTTTTGTTTCTTATCATACAGGTATTTTAGAGATCAACAACCATATAAGGATGATTTTAAGCAATGCATTTATAGTTACAGGGCTACACTCACGTTTCCTAGATAATACAGTTCCAGGTATGTTTATTTTTTTTAACTTTATCATTGCAAAAATTTGTTTCCAATTTTGAGATCTTTTAGGATTTGAAAAGTTCTGATATTTGGAGAATATGTGAATGTCATCTATCCAAGGAGCTTGAAATAAAAGACACGACAGATTCTCCATGTTCTGCTTCATATTTGGACTTATACCTCAATTATGACACCCATCTGAAGCTATACGACAAACGTGATGACTTCAATTTTTCTATTGTCAACTTTCCGTTTCTTTGCAGTAATATCCCTGCCACTCCTGCGTATGGTGTATATGTTTCACAGTTAATACGGTACGGTAGAGCTTGTTCCCACTATGGGAACTTTCTGCAACGAAGCAAATTACTTACAGTTAAATTGTTGACACAAGGATATTGCAAGCCTAGGCTAATCAGGGCCCTTAAAAAGTTTTATGGCGTTTTACACGTGACGGGTGTAGCTAGCTAAACAGGAGGTGCTTACCCTTCCGGAGCACCCGGCCCTCACTTCCTTGATGAAAGTTCACGTGTATCACCTATTTTGCCAGTTTGCAAAGTTTTTACTTTGTTTTTGGGATTGTGATATGGACAAGGACTGGTATGTTTGTTTTATTTGTACTCATAATACATACCTGAGTCTTTTTATAATATATGAACTCTATGGAAAAACAAAAATATCATTCTATGTTTTAATGTATTTTGAAAATTATTTGAAGTTGGGTCATAGTTATAATTATAATAGGATCTTAGTAACTTGATTTTGTATAGATGACATTTGTCTTGAGAGTTTCTCTGCGCTTTTTACAAACAGGTTTTATAATTACTTTGACTTTGAAAAGGTACTGAATATATAGTCAATGTTTAGCTCAACTGACCGAAAGGTCATGTGAGCTTATGGCATGGTGCGGCGTGTGTATTTCCGTGCGTGTGTGTGTGAGTGCGTGCGTTGTTAACACCTATTTTTGACTTCTACTCCAAAACTGCAGGACAGATTTCATGATACTCAGTCAGATGCATGTATGAGCTGGTACAATACAGATTTGTTAATA
>JARBDR010000191.1:0-113741 GCA_029721355.1 Tegillarca granosa
GGTGCTGACCTATTTTGAAGACTATTTTAATATTTCTTTCCCCCTGCCAAAACAAGGTAAAACTAATAATACATCAAAGGTTACTATAGAGAAAGTAAGAGATTTAAAATCAAGATGTATGCATTAGGCAATAGCTAACACAATCAAGAATACGTTGATATTCAAATTTACGATGGAAATAACTTGACAACACGAGAATAATCAGTACTCATATATAATGGGATCATTGATGATACATTTCCTGTTTCTTAATTAGCTCTGGTGTAAATGTTCAGTTATAGGGTTTATAAGACTATTGATAGGTCCTTAAATATCCCTATTATTTCACAAGTTTTTGGCAAAATTTTACAAACTTAAGAGAGGTAATGCCACCATTTTTGTTTGTGACTAAAAACATAGTTATCATTCTTAGGATATCTAAACCTTCCGCAAATTATTAACGTTTAACAATAATGATTATATACATATATAATTGAAATTGTTTGTTGAAAAACTGATGTCATCGATATTATTGTTTTTTTTTTTTAGCTCAGATGAGCTATTGCGATCCATCTTCGTCCGTCGTCAGTCGTGCGTAAACTTTTTACATTTTAATCTTTTCCTCCAAAACCACTGGGCCAAATTTAATTAAACTTGGTAACCATTATGCCTGGGTATAGCCTTTTCGAATTTGCACAAATGAAGGCGTTATGTCCCCTTGGGTCCCCATAAGGGAAAAATAGTGAAAAATCTATTTTGAATGTACAAGAGATATACCTTAGTTATTTCATTTATAACATTCTTAGGTCATCTAATTTCAGATTTGAACACATGGTAGCCATGGGGCTCAAAATGAGGAAATGGCAAGGCCCTTAGTGGGGGAATTGCTAAAAATTATATATTTGTCAATATATCTTGAAAACTATTAAGTTTTTGTATAACCATGTATATTAGAATATTGTAGGTATTGACATGACGATCATTTTGTTCATATGTTCAAAGGTCAAGGTCACAGCTGCAAAAGAATACTGAAATTGCTAATTATCTTAAAAACTATAAACTTTTTTGTATAGGCTTGTATATTAGGATATTGTAGGTATTGATGTGACGATTATTTTGATATATGGTTCAAGGTCAAATGTTCAAAGGTCAATGTCATAAGAAGACTTAAATTGTTAATTATCTTGAAAACTATTAACATTGTATAGGCATGTATAATAGAATATTGTAGGTATTGGTATGACAATAATTTTGATTTATTTTTTAAGGTCATACATTCTAAGGTCAAGTACATAGCTGCATAAGTCTACTGAAATTGTGACTGATTTGGAAATTGTTCATTGTACTACAGTTACTTCATGCATATTAGCTACTTATAAATGGAATTTGATTTGATATTTCTGAATAAGTTTTGTGGCAGTTCTTAACTTGAAAAACTTGTAAAGTTTCTGTACTTATTATATTGTCTATTGCACTTTGCAAACAATTTCGGACATATCCTCAGGTGATCGTTAAGGCAAGGGCCTCTTGTTTCTTTGGTCACTTGTTAGTTATAAATGAACGTTATCTTACAGATATGATAGCTATTCCTGATTTTGCTGCTGGTGCTATGGAGAATTGGGGTTTGATTACATACAGAGAGACGGCTATGTTGTATGATCCTGTTGATTCATCGTCAGGCAATAAACAGAGAGTAGCCGTGGTTGTGTCACATGAACTCGCTCATCAGGTGATCACAAAACTAACCAGGCATTGTTACAATGTGTCATATGGACAATTTTGGAATTGTGAATAATGAAAAATAAGTTTCATATGTTAAGTTGTCTTTTTTAAAAGTTCGAATGTTTAATTTATAAAAATTCAAAATTTGGCCTATGAAAAGTGTATTGAATTCATTTATCGACAGTGATTATGTACCGTAATACTTTTATATAATTTCAGCTTGCAGTTTATTATACATTGGGGTGCAGAAAACAATCATTTTAAATTTTATTTTTAATTGATATTTTGAATACCACTTTAGGAGAGTGCTAGGGTAGATCTAGACCAGGATATATTGAATAGTTGCCTAAAATTATAAATTAATTGGAGATAATGAAGGTTTTGAACTATTTTTGTGACATTTCCTACTTATTTTTTCAGAGACCTTTTCTTTCTGACACAAGCCGTGTACAATCAGTCTGACGCACACGTACTTTATCTAAGTGTTGTTTGACGCGTGTTACAAATTAAAGAAATTAAAATAAATGTCAGAAAAGTACATTGTATTACGACTTGCTTTGTTGTAAATTGTTAGCTTGCATTGTTGTGAAAACATTATTGTAGTAATTGTTTTATAAATATTTTGACGACAAAATTATGAAAAAACGGTTCTTTCTAGTTTCCTTATTTTGATTTTTGACCAAATGAATTTTAAAATAGTTCTTTATTTCGTGAAGTAAATGTTATACATAATATGATTACAAAAATTTAGTTTTTATGCTGATGATTTTAAAAGAGAATCGAAGAAACTTAAATATAAATTAGGAAAAGATCAATAACGAGATGTTAATTTTTAACGTTTGCTTAGGTTCAAGCTACGAAGGTACAATGATAACAACGATAATAATAGTAATAATAATAAAAGTAATAAAATCAATTAACATTTCAGTGGTTTGGTAATCTTGTAACACCTTCATGGTGGGATGATCTCTGGTTGAATGAAGGATTCGCCAGTTTTGTTGAGTATATGGGAGTAGCTCATGTCCATCAGGACTGGAAAATGGTAAAAATCTATCTACTATTTAAACTAAAACAAAGTATAATGTAGCTCATGTCCATCAGGACTGGAAAATGGTAAAAATCTATCTACTATTTAAACTAAACAAAGTATATTGTAGCTCATGTCCACCAGGACTGGAAAATGGTAAAAATCTATCTACTATTTAAACTAAAACAAAGAATAATGTAGCTCATGTCCATCAGGACTGGAAACTGGTAAAAATCTATCTACTATTTAAACTAAAACAAAGTATATTGTAGCTCATGTCCATCAGGACTGGAAAATGGTAAAAATCTATCTACTATTTAAACTAAAACAAAGTATAATGTAGCTCATGTCCATCAGGACTGGAAAATGGTAAAAATCTATCTACTATTCAAATTAAAACAAAGTATAATGTAGCTCATGTCCATCAGGACTGGAAAATGGTAAAAATCTATCTACTATTTAAACTAAAACAAAGTATAATGTAGCTCATGTCCACCAGGACTGGAAACTGGTAAAAATCTATCTACTATTTAAACTAAAACAAAGTATAATGTAGCTCACGTCCACCAGGACTGGAAAATGGTAAAAATCTATCTACTATTTAAACTAAAACAAAGTATAATAAAGATTTCTATAGAATTAATCCGGTTATATATTTAGACCAATCGGAACATTTACTAACTTTGAAAATCTTCATTATTGCCATATTCAGCTGTTTTTAGAACTTCTTTTTGACAATCTATTAGTTGCTTTTATTTCAATGATTGTTTTTTTTAAGTATATGCAAGTTGTATAAAATTCTAAAACAAGTATATAATTATTTTTTTTTAGTTTGATCAGTTTGTTATAGAGGACTTACAGGATGTGTTTAATTTTGATGGTCTTGTGACGTCACATCCGGTTTATGTTCCAGTTTCCCACCCAGATCAAATAGCAGAAATATTTGATCGGATATCATATGCCAAGGTAGTCAGAAGCTAATGTTTGGTGTTATGCAGTCGATATTTTATATAAGGATACTTATTTTACTTAACAATTTTGTCACAAATACTGAACGATGAAAATGATGAAATAATAATATTTAATAATAATAATAATAATAATATACAGAGTTTCGTTATTTTAATGACGATTTCACCAATTTGTTTCGTTAAGAATCATAATGGTCTTATACAGAGTCAAGTACATTTTATAACTTTAAACTAAAGGTTATTAAACTATGTTAATTCCAATAAAAAAAAACCACAGGAATATATTTATAATTGTGCTAGTTATTTTTTCTGTTTTTTTTTTGCTAAAAACTGTTTTATTTTTTTAAATTCCGTCTCTACTGCAATTGTTTTCCTTTATAAAATGGCGAATCTAATTATGTATTGACTTCCAACAGTCCTGAAACCAAAGTAAATGCCCATCCAAAGTCAATCAAATATGCATTTGTCTTTTCTTGTTTGTTTTACTGATTTATCATTGACTTTTATCATAACGTGTTCATGGGAACACTGGATGTTGCCAAGTACTAACTGATTTCTCATTGAATTGTATTAATACGTGTTCAAAGGGACACTGGCTGTTGCTAAGTACTAACTGATTTATTATTGACTTGTATTATTACATTATTACGTGTTCATGGGGACACTGGGTGTTGCCAAGTACTTACTGATTTATCATTGACTTGTATTATCACATGTTCATGTGGACACTGGATGTTGCCAAGTACTTACTGATTGATCATTGACTTGTATTATTACGTGTTCATGGGAACACTGGCTGTTGCCATGTACTTGCTGATTTATCATTGATTTGTATTATTTCGTGTTCATGGGGACACTGGCTGTTGCCATGTACTTGCTGATTTATCATTGATTTGGATTATTATGTGTCAATGGGGACACTGGCTGTTGGCAAGTACTAACTCATTTGTCATTGACTTGTATTGTTACATGTTAATGGGGACACTGGCTGTTATAGGTTGGCGATTAGCTGTTCGAATATCTGGAAGGATTTTATACGTTATAGGTTGGCGAATAGCTGTTCAAATATCTGGAAGGGTTGTATAAGGATAGGCTGGCGATTAGCTGTTCGAGTATCTGGAAGGATTTTATACGTTATAGGTTTGCGATTAGCATTAACTGTTCGAGTTTCTGGAAAGATTGTACACGGTAAAAGTTGGCTATAAACTATTTGAGTTTCTGGAAAGATTTTTTTCGTATAGGTTTGTGATTAGCTGTTCGAGTTTCTAGAAGAGTTGTAAACGGTAAATGTTGGCGATCAAATGTTCCAGTTACTGGGAGGGTTGTATACGGTAGAGGTTAGCGATTAACTGTTCAAGTTTCTGAGAGGGTTGTATAGGATTAGCTGTCGAGGTCCTTAGAGGGTTCAAATGAACAAATGAATCAAATGAATGAAATGGATCAAATGTTTCAGTTACTGGAAGGGTCGTATACGGTACAGGTTGGCGATTAGCTGTTCGATTAATAAAGTTAAGATACTTCAAATATCCTTATAAAATGTTAAGTACTTCTAAATTATTAACAATAACTATTTTAACAAGCATTTTCATTCACAGAAGCAAACCTGATACACTAGCTTTGGAAAACCGTAACCGTCTCATACTGACATTTTAGAAAGAAAAACAACTGAACGGTTTCTCATGTTTTAAGTGATAAATAAATTAGCCAAAGTTGCTAGTTCTGAAAAGCCTTCTCTGATTACTCATTATAATAAGATTTCAATAGTTTTAAATATTTTCATTTGTGTCAAAGGTAATATACTCGATTTTAAATTACGATCCCGTCGGTATAACAACCGATTTTTTTTTTTTTTTTTTTTTGACAAAAAAGTCTGTCAAAAATCAG
The DNA here is from genome assembly GCA_029721355.1 of Tegillarca granosa. Lineage (NCBI taxonomy): Eukaryota > Metazoa > Mollusca > Bivalvia > Arcoida > Arcidae > Tegillarca > Tegillarca granosa. Next base: position 5,584 of record JARBDR010000191.1, read on the forward strand.
CCTTTGCGGTGACATAATAATAAAATTAAACAGCTAACAATTTACATAAGGTAAGGATAGATAGATCAGTGTCTGACACCAATACTTAAGGTAGGATACTTGGAAATATCGTCAGGAAATATAACTGTGTCTAACAGCTATTCTTAGAAATATCTACTTGGTGATATTGTAAGGGGGTATATTTTTGAGGAAGATTTATTAACTTTTAATTTTTTTTTTTTTTTGTACTTCTATATGTTTATTTTTAACATTTTTAGATTTCTAAAAATACTTACAACATGTATCATTAATAAATATGTTTAAGTAAGCTATGGCTGTAAAATTTTAACGCATGGCATTTGTTGTTATATATTTGATAAAGGGAGCTTCAATCATAAGAATGATGAGATTTTTCTTAGGAGAGGAAACATTTAAAAGAGGTTTAACGGTAAGTAGTAACCTTCATGTTTTGTAATAAAAAATCATATTTACATGTCAACAATGCTGACGCAACTGCCAAAATAAAGGATAGATTGAATCTAGAAGTTACATTTTGCCTTTAGTTGAAACTACGCTCTCTCTCTCTCTCTCTCTCTCTCTCTCTCTCTCTCTCTCTGTTTACAATTACAATTGAACCATATTATTGGACAGCATTTTATGTACAGGAGAAAAAAATGATTTTATGTTTAATTCGTTTTCTTTAATGTATTTTGATTTAGATAGGTCATGTGACCAGTCATTCTAAAAACATTATAACTTAAAAAAGAGAAGAGCCTTTATAAATTAAAAATAAAATACAAAATTATTTAAAATCTATTTTCATGCAATTATATTAATACAGTTTATTACGAACTTGGTTTACATTTAAACTGAGAAGATTAAATATCAATAAAAGAAATTTTCACGTTATCTTTGCACTATAATTTCCTCATCTTTTACTATTTTAAAGAGACCTTGTTTCCCTTGTGCGTTTCCTGAGGAGTTAGAAAATTCCTATACATAAATTCTTCCAAAAACTAGAATAGTTTATAACATCTTTTTGATGACTTTTGATACAATGTGCCATATTTCACAGCAAATTTTTATTTTTAGTTGGAGCATCCGAAACATTTTTTTTCTACTTCGAATGTGTACAGATTTGCAAATATGTTTCAATGAGAAAAATAACGCTTCATGTGTTTATTGTGTTTCATCGGTTCTAAAATGCACTCGGGCACGCCCATGAATTATCTCTTAATGAACAACTTTTGAAAAAAAAATATCTTACTTGATTTATTTTATCATCGTTATAATTATTTTCTTTTTAGAAAATTTATCAAACTGCTTTATGTTACGTTTCATTTAAAACTAAAATACATGTAAAATACTTTTACGAATAGTTTAAACAGAAGATTTTGATCCGATGCTATATATAGTTCAAATTGATGCCATTTGGATTTTGACAAACGATTTGGGGTTGCAATAGTTATCAGTTTCAGGTAAGAGTCGAAGTTATTCACGGAATTCATTGATTTATAGTCATTGGTATGTTACATTTGGTAATTCCTTTCTATTTTTAAACCTTTTAGAGATATTTGAATGAATTGAAATATGGTGCCGCTTTCCATGATCATCTTTGGTTTGCACTTGGAAACGTAAGTAAAATTTAGATTTATGAAGTTTTATAAAAGACTGTTAAACCCAATGCTTATGCGGTTAATATAAATAAAAAAAACAAATAACGTAAAACATTAACCAAGAATTGTACTAATTGATTACAAGGTCTCATTAAATCTAAAGAGTCAGACAGGATTGGCTAAAGTTTACCTATATACTAAATGATATCGCCTACTGGTATAGATATTATCATATTTATATATTACTTCTTTTAGATATGCAACCAAATTTTTACCATACATAAAAATTAACAGATGAAATTAACAATAAAAAACTTAAAAAACACAAACAATTGAAACAATATAGGTCTGCATAAAAATAAAGGGGTTGCACGACGGACTGATATAAAAAACTAGTAACAACAAACCATTTGTAAAGATAGAAGTGTATTGTTGCTACCATGGTTAACTTATATATCACATATTACATCTGCCTATTCCATAGATAAAAGACTTCCAATATCCCTGTACATTTTAGGAAACATTTATCCTGTATCTGTTAAATCTGCAGTAAGTTTTCCAAAGAAAAAACATAAAACGGTGCTAATCTAATAAATGATGTTCCTAATGAACAATGTTACATTTGGTTCAACGATAGAAGCTGGAATAAATACAAAAATTACAGTAATTACCCAGCGAGATGCAGCATTTCGGATCTAATATTAGAACATGGTTACGTCATCAAAACCCGGGTCATTTAAACAAAACTTTCAAAACTGCGAAATACGATAAATTAAACACAGAACTTCTTGAATTTGTCATTTGTGACTTAGTAAGGGATACATAACACCATTTCAAATACATCTGGATATTAATTAAGGACAATTAATGCAATTTGTCATGTTTCACCTTCGATTCATGGGTTTTTCCGTACATCCGTGCGCATGCTCTAAGCTCATAATTACCATCGTTAAACATTGACCAACCGGTCAGAGAATTCCGTTTATTTACACTTAAAAGAAATTAAATTTTAGAAAATGAATCTCACGGATCGTGGTTAGAGGATATTTTTTTTTTTTAAAAAATATTTTTTTAGAAAATCAAAAAAATTCAGAAAATTGAAAAACTTAATGTAGAAGCTTTGTATAAGAAGCTCAGTCTGTCTAGTCACATAATGCAAATGTATGCGCGTATTTAAACCGTACCATGACCGTAAGTAGGTACAAGGTATAGGTAAGTGATTAGACTGTTTGTACGAATTTTAGTTTTATTGTTTATATAATCTTTATATCTTACCACGTTAAATAAAATAAGATAAAATAAAATGTAATTTTTCAGTCTTGACAGATTTGTGATATGTACAAACATGAATTGTATATGTTGACTTTGAGCACTCTTGTCTTAAAATAATTATAGTCGAAAACTGTTTGCAATTAGCAAGAGATCTTACAGGAATTTACCTGTCTTTATCCTTTAAATTATACAGCAATCAAAGATTGAAAATAAAGCAAGACACGATGTTAAAGAAATAATGGATACGTGGACGCTACAAATGAATTATCCTGTTGTAATAATAACCAAGGACTCAGCCACTCGTATACGTATACAACAAAAGCGATATTTAAGAGACCCCGAGGCAGTTGATCCTGGTACTTATATTTCACCATTCCAGTGAGTAATAAATACAAGCAATAATATATATAACAAAACTATACAATAGTTATTAGATTTTATTTAGTGACATTAACAATTTACTAGGCTCACTAAAAACTGTTGCCAGGGTGAAATGTAAAGTGTATAGCAAAGGTTAACCTGTAATTACCGTTCCCAAGGTGAAATGTAAAATGTATAGCACAAAATGACCTGCATTGACTGTTCCAAGGGTGAAATGTAAAGTGTATAGCAAAGGTTAACCTGTAATTACCGTCCCCAAGGTGAAATGTAAAATGTATAGCACAAAATAACCTGCATTGACTGTTCCAAGGGTGAAATGTAAAGTGTATAGCAAAGGTTAACCTGTAATTACCGTTCCCAAGGTGAAATGTAAAATGTATAGCACAAAATAACCTGCATTGACTGTTCCAAGGGTGAAATGTAAAGTGTATAGCAAAGGTTAACCTGTAATTACCGTTCCCAAGGTGAAATGTAAAATGTATAGCACAAAATAACCTGCATTGACTGTTCCAAGGGTGAAATGTAAAGTGTATAGCAAAGGTTAACCTGTAATTACCGTTCCCAAGGTGACATGTAAAATGTATAGCACAAAATGACCTGCATTGACTGTTCCAAGGGTGAAATGTAAAGTGTATAGCAAAGGTTAACCTGTAATTACCGTCCCCAAGGTGAAATGTAAAATGTATAGCACAAAATAACCTGCATTGACTGTTCCAAGGGTGAAATGTAAAGTGTATAGCAAAGGTTAACCTGTCATTACCGTTCCCAAAGTGAAATGTAAAATGTATAGCATAAGATAACCTGCATCGACTATTCCCAGGGTGAATATTGGCAGTTCCGAGGGTGAAATGTGCGTATAGTACAAGGTTAAACAACATTGACTTTTCCGGGGGAGACGACTGTGTTAGGCACAAATTTAACTAGCATTGACTTTTCCCAGTGTAAATATAAAGCGTATGACACAAGTGTAACCTGCATTGACTGTTCTAGGGTGAAATGTAAAGTGTCTAGCAAAAGATCAATTATTAATTTACATTGACTTTACACATGGTAAATTTAAATGAAACGCATATAGCACAAGGTAAAACTGCAATAACTAATTTCAGTGTAAATGTTAAGCCTAAAGCACACTGTTAACCTGCCTTGAATTTCCCCAGGGTAAAATGTCAAGCCTTTAGCACAAGGTTAATCTGCATTGACTTTTTCCAGGGTAAAATATCAAGCATATTGCACAAGGTTAATCTGCATTGACTTTCTCAAGTGTAAAATATCAAGCATATTGCACAAAGTTAATCTGCATGGACTTTTTCCAGGGTAAAATATCAAGCATATTGCACAAGGTTAATCTGCATTGACTTTTTCCAGGGTAAAATATCAAGCATATTGCACAAGGTTAATCTGCATTGACTTTCTCCAGGGTAAAATATCAAGCATATTGCACAAAGTTAATATGCATTGACTTTTCCCCCGGAAAAATGTAAAGCGTATAGCACAAGTTTAGTCTGCATTGACTTTTCCCAGTGTAAAATGTCAAACGTATTGCCACAAGGTTAATCTGCATTTACTTTTCCCAAGGGTAAAATGTCAAGCGTATAGCACAAGGTTAATCTGCATTGACTTTTCCCAGTGTAAAATGTCAAGCGTATTGCACAAGGTTAATCTACATAAGCTTTTCCATGGATAAAATGTCAAGCGTATAGCACAAGGTTAATCTGCATTGACATTTCCTAGTGTTAAATGTCAAGCGTATAGCACAAGGTTAATCTGCATTGACATTAACCAGGGTACATTGCCAGCGCATAGCCTAAGGTAAGTCTGCATGGACTTTTTCCAGGGTAAAATGCCAAGCATATAGCACAAGGTTAATATGCAATAACTTTTCCCAGTGTAAAAATGCCCAGTGTAAAATGCACAAGGTGAATGAGCATTGACTTTTCCAAGGGTAAAATGTCACGCGTATACCACAAGGTTTATCTGTATTGACTTTTTCAAGGGTAAAATGTCAAGCGTATAGCACAAGGTTAATCTGCATTTACTTTTCCCCAGTGTAAAATGTCAAGCATATAGTACAAGGTTAATCTGCATTGACTTTTCCCAGTGTAAAATGTCAAGCGTATAGCACAAGGTTAATCCACATTGACTTTCCCTAGTTTAAAGTGCCAAGCGTATAGCACAAGGAAAATCTGCATTGACTTTTCCAAGTTTAAATTGTCAAGCGTTTAGTACAAGGTTAATCTGCATTGACATTTCCCAGGGTACATTGCCAGCGCATAGCCTAAGGTAAGTCTGCATGGACTTTTCCCAGGGTAAAATGCCAAGCATATAGCACAAGGTTAATATGCAATAACTTTTCCCAGTGTAAAATGCCCAGTGTAAAATACCAAGCGTATAGCACAAGTTGAATGTGTATTGACTTACCCAAGGGTAAAATGTCACGCTTATACCACAAGGTTAATCTGCATTGACTTTTCCAAGCGTAAAATGTCAGGCGTATAGCACAAAGTTAATCTGCATTTACTTTATCCAAGGGTAAAATGCCAAAGATATAGCACAAGGTTAATCTGCATTGACTTTTCCCAGTGTAAAATGTCAAGCGTATAGCACAAGGTTAATCTGCATTGACTTTTCCCAGTGTACAATGTCAAGCGTATAGCACAAGATTAATCTGCATTGACTTTTCCCAGTTTAAAATGTCAAAGGTATAGCACAAGGTTAATCTGAATTGACTTTTCTCAGGGTACAATGCCAAGCGTATAGCCAAGGTTAATTTCCATTGACTTTTCCCAGGGTAAAATGCATATAGCATAAGGTGAATGTGTATTGACTTTTCAAAGGGTTAAATGTCAAGCGTATAGCACAAGGTGAATCTGCATTGACTTTCTCACGTGTAAAATGACAAACGTATAGCTCAAGGTTAATCTGCATTCACTTTCCCCAGGGTAGAATGTCAATTGATAGCACAAAGTTAATCTGCATTAACTTTTCCAAGGTTAAAATGCCAAGCATATAGCACAATGTTAACTTGCATTGACAATTCCCAAGGTGAAATGTAAAGTGTTTAGCACAAGGCAATTCTGCTTTGACTTTTTCAAGCGTAAAATGTCAATTGATAGCACAAGGTTAATCTGCTTTGACTTTTCCAAGGGTAAAATGCCAAGCGTATAGCACAAGGTTAATCTGCATTGACTTTCCCAAGGGTAAAGTGCAAAGCGTATAGCTCAAGGTTAATATGCATTGACTTTTCCAAGGGTAAAATGTCAAGCATATAGAACAAGGAAAATCTTCATTGACTTTTCCCAGTGTAAAATGCCAAGCGTATAGCACAAGGTGAATGAGCATTGACTTTTCCAAGGGTAAAATGCCAAGGATGTAGCACAAGGTTAATCTGCATTGACTTTTCCCAGAGTAAAATATCAAGCGTATAACACAAGGTTAATCTACATTGGCTTTTCCGAGCGTAAAATGTCAAGCGTATAGCACAAGGTGAATCTGCATTGACTTTTCCAAGAGTAAAATGTCAAGCGTATAGCACAAAGTTAATTTTCCTTGACTTATCCCTGTATGAAATGTCAAGCGTATAGCACAAGGTTAATCTACATTGACTTTCCCAAGTGTAAAATGTCAAGCGTATAGCACAAGGTTAATCTGCATTGACTTTTCCCAGTGTAAAATGTCAAGCGTAAAGCACAAGGTTAATCTGAATTGACTTTTCCCAGTGTAAAATGTCAAGCGTATAGCACAAGGTTAATCTGCATTGACTTTTCCCAGTGTAAAATGTCAAGCGTAAAGCACAAGGTTAATCTGAATTGACTTTTCCCAGTGTAAAATGTCAAGCGTATAGCACAAGGTTAATCTGCATTGACTTTTCCCAGTGTAAAATGTCAAGGGTATAGCACAAGGTTAATCTGAATTGACCTCTCCCAGGGTACAATGCCAAGCGTATAGCCAAGGTGAATCTGCATTGATTTTCCCATGGTAAAATGCCAAGCGTATAGCACAAGGTTAATCTGCATTGACTTTTCGAATAGTAAATTGTTAAGCGTATAGCATAAGGTGAATGTGTATTGACTTTTTCAAGGGTTAAATGTCAAGCGTATCGCACAAGGTGAATCTTCATTGACTTTTCCAAGGGTAAAATGCCAAACGTATAGCTCAAGGTTAATCTGCATTAACTTTTCCCATGGTAGAATGTCAATTGATAGCACAAGGTTCATCTGCATTGACTTTTCCAAGGGTAAAATGTCAAGCGTATAGCATAAGGTGAATGTGTATTGACTTTTCCAAGGGTAAAATTCCAAGCATATAGCACAAGGTTAATCTGCATTTACTTTTTCCAGTGTGAAAAACCAAACGTATAGCTCAAGCTCAAGGTTAATCTGCATTAGCTTTCCCCTGGGTAGAATGTCAAGCGTATAGCACAAGGTTAATCTGCATTGACTTTTCCAAGGGTAAAATGTCAAGCATATAGAACAAGGAAAATCTTCATTGACTTTTCCCAGTGTAAAATGCCGAGCGTATAGCACAAGGTGAATGAGCATTGACTTTTCCAAGGGTAAAATGCCAAGGATGTAGCACAAGGTTAATGTGCATTGACTTTTCCCAGAGTAAAATATCAAGCGTATAACACAAGGTTAATCTACATTGGCTTTTCCGAGCGTAAAATGTCAAGCGTATAGCACAAGGTGAATCTGCATTGACTTTTCCAAGAGTAAAATGTCAAGCGTATAGCACAAAGTTAATTTTCCTTGACTTATCCCTGTGTGAAATGCCAAGCGTATAGCACAAGGTTAATTTCATTGACTTTCCCAAGTGCAAAATGTCAAGCGTATAGCACAAGGTTAATCTGCATTCTTTTCCCAGTGTAAAATGTCAAGCGTATAGCACAAGGTTAATCTGAATTGACTTTTCCCAGTGTAAAATGTCAAGCGTATAGCACAAGGTTAATCTGCATTGACTTATCCCTGTGTGAAATGCCAAGCGTATAGCACAAGGTTAATCCTCATTGACTTTCCCAAGTGTAAAATGTCAGACGTATAGCACAAGGTTAATTTGCATTGACTCTCCCAAGTTTAAAGTGCTACGCGTATAGCCCAAGGAAAATCTGTTTTGACTTCTCCAAGGGTAAAATGTCAAGCATATAGAACAAGGAAAATCTGCATTGACTTTTCCCAGTGTAAAATGTCAAGGGTATAGCACAAGGTTAATCTGAATTGACCTCTCCCAGGGTACAATGCCAAGCGTATAGCCAAGGTGAATCTGCACTGATTTTCCCAGGGTAAAATGCCAAGCGTATAGCACAAGGTTAATCTGCATTGACTTTTCCAATAGTAAATTGTCAAGCGTATAGCATAAGGTGAATGTGTATTGACTTTTTCAAGGGTTAAATGTCAAGCGTATCGCACAAGGTGAATCTTCATTGACTTTTCCAAGGGTAATATGCCAAACGTATAGCTCAAGGTTAATCTGCATTAACTTTTCCCAGGGTAGAATGTCAATTGATAGCACAAGGTTCATCTGCATTGACAATTCCCAAGGTGAAATGTAATGTGTTTAGCACAAGGAAATTCTGCATTGACTTTTTCAAGCGTAAAATGTCAATTGATAGCAAAAGGTTAATCTGCTTTGACTTATCCAAGGGTAAAATGCCAAGCGTATAGCACAAGGTTAATCTGCATTGACTTTCCCAAGGGTTAAGTGCAAAGCGTATAGCTCAAGGTTAATATGCACTGTCTTTTCCAAGGGTAAAATGTCAAGCATATAGAACAAGGAAAATCTTCATTGACTTTTCCCAGTGTAAAATGCCAAGCGTATAGCACAAGGTGAATGAGCATTGACTTTTCCAAGGGTAAAATGCCAAGGATGTAGCACAAGGTTAATCTGCATTGACTTTTCCCAGAGTAAAATATCAAGCGTATAACACAAGGTTAATCTACATTGGCTTTTCCGAGCGTAAAATGTCAAGCGTATAGCACAAGGTGAATCTGCATTGACTTTTCCAAAAGTAAAATGTCAAGCGTATAGCACAAAGTTAATTTTCCTTGACTTATCCCTGTGTGAAATGTCAAGGGTATAGCACAAGTTTAATCTGAATTGACCTCTCCCAGGGTACAATGCCAAGCGTATAGCCAAGGTGAATCTGCACTGATTTTCCCAGGGTAAAATGCCAAGCGTATAGCACAAGGTGAATCTGCATTGACTTTTCCAATAGTAAATTGTTAAGCGTATAGCATAAGGTGAATGTGTATTGACTTTTTCAAGGGTTAAATGTCAAGCGTATAGCATAAGGTGAATCTGCATTGACTTTTCCCAGGGTAGAATGTCAATTGATAGCACAAGGTTCATCTGCATTGACTTTTCCAAGGGTAAAATGTCAAGCGTATAGCATAAGGTGAATGTGTATTGACTTTTCCAAGGGTAAAATTCCAAGCATATAGCACAAGGTTAATCTGCATTTACTTTTTCCAGTGTGAAAAACCAAACGTATAGCTCAAGCACAAGGTTAATCTGCATTGACTTTTCCAAGGGTAAAATGTCAAGCATATAGAACAAGGAAAATCTTCATTGACTTTTCCCAGTGTAAAATGCCGAGCGTATAGCACAAGGTGAATGAGCATTGACTTTTCCAAGGGTAAAATGCCAAGGATGTAGCACAAGGTTAATCTGCATTGACTTTTCCCAGAGTAAAATATCAAGCGTATAACACAAGGTTAATCTACATTGGCTTTTCCGAGCGTAAAATGTCAAGCGTATAGCACAAGGTGAATCTGCATTGACTTTTCCAAGAGTAAAATGTCAAGCGTATAGCACAAAATAATTTTCCTTGACTTATCCCTGTGTGAAATGCCAAGCGTATAGCACAAGGTTAATTTCATTGACTTTCCCAAGTGCAAAATGTCAAGCGTATAGCACAAGGTTAATCTGCATTCTTTTCCCAGTGTAAAATGTCAAGCGTATAGCACAAGGTTAATCTGAATTGACTTTTCCCAGTGTAAAATGTCAAGCGTATAGCACAAGGTTAATCTGCATTGACTTATCCCTGTGTGAAATGCCAAGCGTATAGCACAAGGTTAATCCTCATTGACTTTCCCAAGTGTAAAATGTCAGACGTATAGCACAAGGTTAATTTGCATTGACTTTCCCAAGTTTAAAGTGCTACGCGTATAGCCCAAGGAAAATCTGTTTTGACTTCTCCAAGGGTAAAATGTCAAGCATATAGAACAAGGAAAATCTGCATTGACTTTTCCCAGTGTAAAATGTCAAGGGTATAGCACAAGGTTAATCTGAATTGACCTCTCCCAGGGTACAATGCCAAGCGTATAGCCAAGGTGAATCTGCACTGATTTTCCCAGGGTAAAATGCCAAGCGTATAGCACAAGGTTAATCTGCATTGACTTTTCCAATAGTAAATTGTCAAGCGTATAGCATAAGGTGAATGTGTATTGACTTTTTCAAGGGTTAAATGTCAAGCGTATAGCATAAGGTGAATGTGTATTGACTTTTCCAAGGGTTAAATGTCAAGCGTATCGCACAAGGTGAATCTTCATTGACTTTTCCAAGGGTAATATGCCAAACGTATAGCTCAAGGTTAATCTGCATTAACTTTTCCCAGGGTAGAATGTCAATTGATAGCACAAGGTTCATCTGCATTGACTTTTCCAAGGGTAAAATGTCAAGCGTATAGCATAAGGTGAATGTGTATTGACTTTTGCAAGGGTAAAATTCCAAGCATATAGCACAAGGTTAATCTGCATTTACTTTTTCCAGTGTGAAAAACCAAACGTATAGCTCAAGCTCAAGGTTAATCTGCATTAACTTTCCCCTGGGTAGAATGTCAAGCGTATAGCACAAGGTTAATCTGCATTGACTTTTCCCGGGGTAAAATGTCAAGCGTATAGCACAAGAAGAATGTGCATTTAATTATCCAAGGGTAAAATGTCAATTGATAGCACAAAGTTAATCTACTTTGACTTTTCCAAGGGTAAAATGCCCAGCATATAGCACAAGGATAATCTGCATTGACTTTTTCAAGCGTAGAATGTCAATTGATAGCACAAAGTTAATCTGCTTTGACTTTTCCAAGGGTAAAATGTCAAGCGTATAGCACAAGGTTAATCTGCATTGACTTTCCCAAGGGTAAAGTGCCAAGCGTATAGCACAAGGAAAATCTGCATTGACTTTTTCAAGGGTAAAATGTCCAGCATATAGAACAAGGAAAATGTTCATTGTCTTTTCCCAGTGTAAAATGTCAAGCGTTCGGCACAAGGTGAATGAGCATTGACTTTTCCAAGGGTAAAATGCCACGCGTATACCACAAGGTTGATCTGCATTGTCTTTTCCAAGGGTAAAATGCCAAGGATGTAGCACAAGGTTAATCTGCATTGACTTTGCCCAGAGTAAAATGTCAGACGTATAGCACAAGGTTAATTTGCATTGACTTTCCCAAGTTTAAAGTGCTACGCGTATAGCCCAAGGAAAATCTATTTTGACTTCTCCAAGGGTAAAATGTCAAGCATATAGAACAAGGAAAATCTGCATTGACTTTTCCCAGTGTAAAATGTCAAGGGTATAGCACAAGGTGAATCTGAATTGACCTCTCCCAGGGTACAATGCCAAGCGTATAGCCAAGGTGAATCTGCACTGATTTTCCCAGGGTAAAATGCCAAGCGTATAGCACAAGGTTAATCTGCATTGACTTTTCCAATAGTAAATTGTCAAGCGTATAGCATAAGGTGAATGTGTATTGACTTTTTCAAGGGTTAAATGTCAAGCGTATAGCATAAGGTGAATGTGTATTGACTTTTCCAAGGGTTAAATGTCAAGCGTATCGCACAAGGTGAATCTTCATTGACTTTTCCAAGGGTAATATGCCAAACGTATAGCTCAAGGTTAATCTGCATTAACTTTTCCCAGGGTAGAATGTCAATTGATAGCACAAGGTTCATCTGCATTGACAATTCCCAAGGTGAAATGTAATGTGTTTAGCACAAGGAAATTCTGCATTGACTTTTTCAAGCGTAAAATGTCAATTGATAGCAAAAGGTTAATCTGCTTTGACTTATCCAAGGGTAAAATGCCAAGCGTATAGCACAAGGTTAATCTGCATTGACTTTCCCAAGGGTTAAGTGCAAAGCGTATAGCTCAAGGTTAATATGCACTGTCTTTTCCAAGGGTAAAATGTCAAGCATAAAGAACAAGGAAAATCTTCATTGACTTTTTCCAGTGTAAAAAGCCAAGCGTATAGCACAAGGTGAATGAGCATTGACTTTTCCAAGGGTAAAATGCCAAGGATGTAGCACAAGGTTAATCTGCATTGACTTTTCCCAGAGTAAAATATCAAGCGTATAACACAAGGTTAATCTACATTGGCTTTTCCGAGCGTAAAATGTCAAGCGTATAGCACAAGGTGAATCTGCATTGACTTTTCCAAGAGTAAAATGTCAAGCGTATAGCACAAAGTTAATTTTCCTTGACTTATCCCTGTGTGAAATGTCAAGCGTATAGCACAAGGTAAATCTACATTGACTTTCCCAAGTGTAAAATGTCAAGCGTATAGCACAAGGTTAATCTGCATTGACTTTTCCCAGTGTAAAATGTCAAGCGTATAGCACAAGGTTAATCTGAATTGACTTTTCCCAGTGTAAAATGTCAAGCGTATAGCACAAGGTTAATCTGAATTGACTTTTCCCAGTGTAAAATGTCAAGGGTATAGCACAAGGTTAATCTGAATTGACCTCTCCCAGGGTACAATGCCAAGCGTATAGCCAAGGTGAATCTGCATTGATTTTCCCATGGTAAAATGCCAAGCGTATAGCACAAGGTTAATCTGCATTGACTTTTCGAATAGTAAATTGTCAAGCGTATAGCATAAGGTGAATGTGTATTGACTTTTCCAAGGGTTAAATGTCAAGCGTATCGCACAAGATGAATCTTCATTGACTTTACCAAGGGTAAAATGCCAAACGTATAGCTCAAGGTTAATCTGCATTAACTTTTCCCAGGGTAGAATGTCAATTGATAGCACAAGGTTCATCTGCATTGACTTTTCGAAGGGTAAAATGTCAAGCGTATAGCATAAGGTGAATGTGTATTGACTTTTCCAAGGGTAAAATTCCAAGCATATAGCACAAGGTTAATCTGCATTTACTTTTTCCAGTGTGAAAAACCAAACGTATAGCTCAAGCTCAAGGTTAATCTGCATTGACTTTTCCCGGGGTAAAATGTCAAGCGTATAGCACAAGAAGAATGTGCATTTAATTTTCCAAGGGTAAAATGTCAATTGATAGCACCAAGTTAATCTGCTTTGACTTTTCCAAGGGTAAAATGCCCAGCATATAGCACAAGGATAATCTGCATTGACTTTTCCCAGAGTAAAATATCAAGCGTATAACACAAGGTTAATCTACATTGGCTTTTCCGAGCGAAAAATGTCAAGCGTATAGCACAAGGTGAATTTGCATTGACTTTCCCAAGGGTAAAGTGCCAAGCGTATAGCTGGAGGTTAATATGCATTGATTTTTCCGAGGGTAAAATGTCAAGCATATAGAACAAGGAAAATCTTCATTGACTTTTCCCAGTGTAAAATGCCGAGCGTATAGCACAAGGTGAATGAGCATTGACTTTTCCAAGAGTAAAATGTCAAGCGTATAGCACAAAGTTAATTTTCCTTGACTTATCCCTGTGTGAAATGCCAAGCGTATAGCACAAGGTTAATTTCATTGACTTTCCCAAGTGCAAAATGTCAAGCGTATAGCACAAGGTTAATCTGCATTCTTTTCCCAGTGTAAAATGTCAAGCGTATAGCACAAGGTTAATCTGAATTGACTTTTCCCAGTGTAAAATGTCAAGCGTATAGCACAAGGTTAATCTGCATTGACTTATCCCTGTGTGAAATGCCAAGCGTATAGCACAAGGTTAATCCTCATTGACTTTCCCAAGTGTAAAATGTCAGACGTATAGCACAAGGTTAATTTGCATTGACTTTCCCAAGTTTAAAGTGCTACGCGTATCGCCCAAGGAAAATCTGTTTTGACTTCTCCAAGGGTAAAATGTCAAGCATATAGAACAAGGAAAATCTGCATTGACATTTCCCAGTGTAAAATGTCAAGGGTATAGCACAAGTTTAATCTGAATTGACCTCTCCCAGGGTACAATGCCAAGCGTATAGCCAAGGTGAATCTGCACTGATTTTCCCAGGGTAAAATGCCAAGCGTATAGCACAAGGTGAATCTGCATTGACTTTTCCAATAGTAAATTGTTAAGCGTATAGCATAAGGTGAATGTGTATTGACTTTTTCAAGGGTTAAATGTCAAGCGTATAGCATAAGGTGAATGTGTATTGACTTTTCCAAGGGTTAAATGTCAAGCGTATCGCACAAGGTGAATCTTCATTGACTTTTCCAAGGGTAATATGCCAAACGTATAGCTCAAGGTTAATCTGCATTAACTTTTCCCAGGGTAGAATGTCAATTGATAGCACAAGGTTCATCTGCATTGACTTTTCCAAGGGTAAAATGTCAAGCGTATAGCATAAGGTGAATGTGTATTGACTTTTCCTAGGGTAAAATTCCAAGCATATAGCACAAGGTTAATCTGCATTTACTTTTTCCAGTGTGAAAAACCAAACGTATAGCTCAAGCTCAAGGTTAATCTGCATTAACTTTCCCCTGGGTAGAATGTCAAGCGTATAGCACAAGGTTAATCTGCATTGACTTTTCCCGGGGTAAAATGTCAAGCGTATAGCACAAGAAGAATGTGCATTTAATTTCCAAGGGTAAAATGTCGATTGATAGCACAAAGTTAATCTACTTTGACTTTTCCAAGTGTAAAATGCCCAGCATATAGCACAAGGATAATCTGCATTGACTTTTTCAAGCGTAAAATGTCAAGCGTATAGCACAAGGTGAATCTGCATTGACTTTCCCAAGGGTAAATTGCCAAGCGTATAGCTGAAGGTTAATCTGCATTGACTTTCCCAAGGGTAAAGTGCCAAGCGTATAGCACAAGGAAAATCTGCATTGACTTTTTCAAGGGTAAAATGTCCAGCATATAGAACAAGGAAAATGTTCATTGTCTTTTCCCAGTGTAAAATGTCAAGCGTTCGGCACAAGGTGAATGAGCATTGACTTTTCCAAGGGTAAAATGCCACGCGTATACCACAAGGTTGATCTGCATTGTCTTTTCCAAGGGTAAAATGCCAAGGATGTAGCACAAGGTTAATCTGCATTGACTTTGCCCAGAGTAAAATGTCAGACGTATAGCACAAGGTTAATTTGCATTGACTTTCCCAAGTTTAAAGTGCTACGCGTATAGCCCAAGGAAAATCTGTTTTGACTTCTCCAAGGGTAAAATGTCAAGCATATAGAACAAGGAAAATCTACATTGACTTTTCCCAGTGTAAAATGTCAAGGGTGTAGCACAAGGTTAATCTGAATTGACCTCTCCAAGGGTACAATGCCAAGCGTATAGCCAAGGTGAATCTGCACTGATTTTCCCAGGGTAAAATGCCAAGCGTATAGCACAAGGTTAATCTGCATTGACTTTTCCAATAGTAAATTGTCAAGCGTATAGCATAAGGTGAATGTGTATTGACTTTTTCAAGGGTTAAATGTCAAGCGTATAGCATAAGGTGAATGTGTATTGACTTTTCCAAGGGTTAAATGTCAAGCGTATCGCACAAGGTGAATCTTCATTGACTTTTCCAAGGGTTATATGCCAAACGTATAGCTCAAGGTTAATCTGCATTAACTTTTCGCAGGGTAGAATGTCAATTGATAGGACAAGGTTCATCTGCATTGACTTTTCCAAGGGTAAAATGTCAAGCGTATAGCATAAAGTGAATGTGTATTGACTTTTCCAAGGGTAAAATGTCCAGCATATAGAACAAGGAAAATCTTCATTGACTTTTCCCAGTGTAAAATGTCAAGCGTTCGGCACAAGGTGAATGAGCATTGACTTTTCCAAGGGTAAAGGCCACGCGTATACCACAAGGTTAATCTGCATTGACTTTTCCAATGGTAAAATGTCAAGCGTATAGCACAAAGTTAATCTGCATTTACTCTTTCTAAGGGTAAAATGCCAAGGATGTAGCACAAGGTTAATCTGCATCAACTTTTCCCAGAGTAAAATATCAAGCGTATAGCACAAGGTTAATCTGCATTTACTTTTTCCAGTGTAAAATGTCAAGCGTATAGCACAAGGTTAATCTACATTGGCTTTTCCGAGCGTAAAATGTCAAGCTTATAGCACAAGGTTAATCTGCATTGACTTTTCCCAGTGTAAAATGTCAAGCGTATAGCACAAGGTTAATCTGCATTGACTTTTCCCAGGGTACAATGCCAAGCGTATAGCCAAGGTTAATCTGCATTGATTTTTCCAGGGTAAAATGTCAAGCGTATAGCACAAGGTTAATCTGCATTTACTTTTCCCAAGGGTAAAATTCCAAGCGTATAGCACAAGGTTAATCTTCATTGACTTTCTCAAGTATAAAATGTCAAGCGTATAGCACAAGGTTACTCTGCATTGACTTTTCCAAGAGTAAAATGTCAAGCGTATACGCAAGGTTAATCTGCATTGACTTTTCCCAGTGTAAAATATCAAGCGTATAGCACAAGGTTAATTTGCATTGACTTTCCCATGTTTTAAGTGCTAAGCGTATAGCACAAGGAAAATCGGCATTAACTTCTCCAAGGGTAAAATGTCAAGCATATAGCACAAGGAAAATCTGCATTGACTTTTCCCAGTGTAAAATGTCAAGGGTATAGCACAAGGTTAATCTGAATTGACCTCTCCCAGGGTACAATGCCAAGCGCATAGCCAAGGTTAATCTGCACTGATTTTCCCAGGGTAAAATGCCAAGCGTATAGCACAAGGTTAATCTCCATTGATTTTTCCAAGGGTTAAATGTCAAGCGTATAGCACAAGGTGAATGTGCATTGATTTTTCTAAGGGTAAAATGTCAAGCGTATAGCACAAGGTGAATGTGTATTGACTTTTCTAATACACATATATACACGTATAGCACAAGGTGAATGACTGTTTGCAGGGTGAAATGTAAAGTGTATAGCACATTGCTAACCTGTATTGACTGTTTGCAGGGTGAAATGTAAAGTGTATAGCACAAGGTTAACTTGAATTGACTGATTGCAAGGTTAAATGTAAAGTCTATAGCACACTGTTAAATTGCATTGACTGTTTCGAGGGTGAAATGTAAAGTGTGTAGCACATTGCTAACGTATATTGACTGTTTCCAGGGTGAAATGTAAAGTGTGTAGCACATTGCTAACCTGTATTGACTGTTTGCAGGGTGAAATGTAAAGTGTGTAGCACATTGCTAACGTATATTGACTTTTGCAGGGTGAAATGTAAAGTGTGTAGCACATTGCTAACGTATATTGACTGTTTGCAAGATGAAATGTTAAGTGTGTAGCACATTGCTAACGTATATTGACTCTTTGCAGGGTGAAATGTAAAGTGTGTAGCACATTGCTAACGTATATTGACTGTTTGCAGGGTGAAATGTAAAGTGTATAGCACAAGGTTAACCTGAATTGACTGATTGCAAGGTTAAATGTAGAGTGTATATCACACTTTTAAATTGCATTGACTGTTTGCAGGGTGAAATGTAAAGTGTGTAGCACATTGCTAACCTGTATTGACTGTTTCCAGGGTGAATTGTAAAGTTAAAGGCAAGGTTAACCTGCACCTACTTTTCTTATGGTAACATGTAACGCGTATATCACAGGGTTAACCTGCATTGACTATTCGCAGGGTAAATGTGATGTGTAAAGCACAAGTTGTACCTTGACTGTTCCTTGGGTGAAATGAAAAGCGTATAGCAGAAGGATAAACCTGCAATGAATTTTCCCAGGGTAAAATGTAAAGTGTATAGCGTACAGGGATAACCTACACTGACTGTTCCCAAGGTGAAAAGTAAAGTGTATAGCACAAGTTTATCCTGAATTAACTTTTCCAGGCTGAAATATAAATTGTATAAACAAGTTTACACTACATTGACTATTCCTAAGTCGAAATGTTAAGTGTATAGCACGATGTCAACCTTTATTGGCAGTTCCGAGGGTGTAAAGTAAAGTGTATAGCACAAGGTTAAACTACATTGACTTTTCCAGGGGGAACGACTGTGTTAAGCACAAATTTAACTAGCATTGACTTTTCCCAGTGTAAATATAAAGCGTATGACACAAGTGTAACCTGCATTGACTGTTCCTAGGGTGAAATGTACCGTGTATAGAAAAAGGTTAATTAACATTGACTTTTCACATGGTGAATTTAAATGAAAAGCGAATATTACAAGGTTAAACTGCAATAACTAATTTGAATATGAAATGCGTATAGCACACTGATAACCTGCCTTGAATTTTCCAAGGGTAAAATGTCAAGCGTTTAGCACAAGGTTAATCTGCATTGACATTTTCCAGGGTAAAATGTCAGCGTAGAGCACAAGGTAAATCTGCATTGACTTTCCCCCCGGTAAAATGTAAAGCGTATAGCACAAGGTTAGTCTGCATTGACTTTTCCCAGGGTACAATGCTTAGCATATAGCACAAGGTTAAACTGCATTGACTTTTCCAAGGGTATAATGCCAAGATTATACCCTAAGGTTAGTCTGCATTGACTTTTCCCAGGGTAAAATGTCAAGCGAATAGCACAAGGTCAATCTGTATTGATTTTTCCCAGGGTAAAATGTCAAGATTATACCCTAAGGTTAGTCTGCATTGACTTTTTCCAGGGTAAAATGTCAAGCGAATAGCACAAGGTCAATCTGTATTGATTTTCCCAGGGTAAAATGTCAAGCGCTGCAAAAAGCATGTGTTCAAGAGTATTGCGGCCACTTTGTCGTGTGGATCCAAACCAAACTATCTTTTTATTTACAGCTATCTCCATCTAAATCTGGCCGATTCGAATCCTTAGAGTCAGTTTGTCGCGGTTGTTCCTTGTTCTTTTCTTGCAGAATCTGTTGTCGTTCTCGTACGAATACGTTTTTTCTGTCGACGCCATTGTTTACTTAATGTTAAATACATGTAGAACTTCCGCGCATGCTTAAAGCTGATAAATAACATTTTATCAAGTTAAAATTTCTATTTCTAATAGGTTAGAAATAACCTTAAGAAAATGAATCACACAGATCGTAATAACAATCAGTTTATATTGATAAAATATTTTTAGATTTTTTTCCCAATAATTGGTAAACGTAATTAATTTTTAAAAAAGACTAACACTTCAAGACTTTTACTCAGCTTGTTTTAACAATGTTTAATAATGGCAAAAAAGTAATCCAGAGGGCGGTTTTAACAGTGTCTAAAACAAGGCTGACAAGTGAAGACTGTCCATTAACCAGGCAAACAAATAATGTTACCAGGGTGATATAACCAATGTATTTAACAATACTTCGAAGTGTATAGTGTAATGGGATTGTTAATTTTGTCTATTTCAGGTATAGATGGGAAATACCATTTACATATACAACATCCGGGGCTCCGAACTTTAATCAGAGTGATGCAGACATTGTTTGGCTTAATAGGAGTACTGAATCACGTAAGTATCAATATAAGAATCGTATGTCAATTATGATTATGGGGCTCAAATCATTTTAAAATAAACACAAGTAACAGCGCATTTATTAAAAAGTAGAAACCGAGTGATGGATGTGCTTCTTGAGTAGGTGATTTAATATAACGGTTTGTTTTTTAAGCTTGAGATCACGGATGAGAGTGATCTTTCTTAGTGTTAGATCATGGATTAAAATGTGCTTCCCTAGAAGGAAAGCAAGGATAACACTTACTGTTTTACCTAAGTAGGAGTTACATAATGACTGTTAGTATGCTCCATTAGAAGCAGATTACTTTTGACATGACCCTAATTAAGTGGCAAACTCTGAATGACATTTACTGGGAATGTTTGCGTGGAATGTGCAAGTGTGTATTATGGTCTGCCATGTACCAACAGCAACTTTTTGGTTAAGTGTTAGCTTACCGAGTTAGTATGCAACAGACAGGCAGACCAAGCCACCAGTCGATT
Source organism: Tegillarca granosa (assembly GCA_029721355.1). Lineage (NCBI taxonomy): Eukaryota > Metazoa > Mollusca > Bivalvia > Arcoida > Arcidae > Tegillarca > Tegillarca granosa. The sequence goes on from JARBDR010000191.1 coordinate 25,866, forward strand.
ATCATGGCAACAAGGGAACCAATCGATGGCCTTTCCTCTTAATGCCAAGCGCCTGGCGATGAAGCAGTAATTAAAATTTGAAATTTGAACAGATGATCGATCAACCTCTCGAGGTGGACGCTTTATCACTGAGCCACCGAGGCGATGTGATTATAAGTGATACTACATAAATCCAAGGTCATGGATATTGTTCAACGTAAGTAGGATATCAAAAGTGAAAGTAAATATATGTCAAAAGTAGGAAATCATAGACCTGTTACCGGGGATCATGTGTCAAGTGCCGAATTAGTGCCGACTCGGCAGCTCGTCTCGGCCCCTCCGCAGTTATGTCTCGGCCTATAGTAATCAACAGCTCGGTGCCTTTTCAGCAGCTACTGTCCATCGCTCGGCTGTTTTTCGGCCACTTTTCGACTGCTCGGCAGTTTTTCGGCTGCTCGGCACTTTTTCGGCCGCTCGGCACTTTTTCGGCCACTCGACCCCTCGATCGTTAGCTAGAAAACATCAGTTCAGTAAACATGCCTGCAGTTACGCATATATCGCCATATTTTAGCGAATGATATATTTATTATTATTATTATTATTATTTTAATTATTATTATTATATATACACAAATAATCTCTGTCAGATGTAAATTGCTGAACAAAAATCACATATGTATCTTTTCTACCATCCGTTTATTTAATGGTTTTATTATTTTATTTTATTTTATTTTATTTTATTTTATTTATTATTATTATTATTATTATTTAAATTTATTATTATTATTTTTTAAAGTTCTTTTTATTACCAAAAGATATATTTTATTATTTTTATTTATACAGTTATACATTAATCTCTCAGATGTTAATTGCTATATGTAGACCACTCGTTAGCTAGTGGCCGACACTCGGCTACTGAGAGGCCAAATGAACTGCCGAGTCGTGGACAGTTCAAAGTGTCGATCGCGAGGAGCCGAATGAGTTGCCGAGACTCGGCAGCCGAGTGGCCGAGCTGTAGACAGTTCTAGTTGCCGAGGGGCCGAGAGTTGACAACTTTTCGGCCACTAGTTGTCCACAGCTCGGCCCCTCGGCAGCCGAGTCTCGGCTCCTTTTCGCCAGCTCAGTGTTAAACTTTCGACAGGCCTGTACTGTATGTTACATAGTAGGAGGTTCCAAGTGACAGTGTGCTACTTAGTAGATAGGGTTATGAGCGATAGTGAGCTATGTTGAACCCTAAATTTTCAACATACGAATATTTCCAACGGCGTGAAAAAGTCGTGCTAGAATAAATATGTCAAACATTTGTGAAAATTAGTTCTGTACCTTTAGCCTACCTCAAAGTAACGTAACGTCACGTGTAAAAAGAAAAATAAAGAAGATATTTAAAAATTGTGTTTATACGAAATTTTCATACATTTCAAAAAACTGTTTTCGCTATTCAGAATAAAGGAACATATTGCTTTTGATGTTTACATTTGACATGACCCTAATTAAGTAGCAAACTCTGAATGGCATTTACTGGGAAACCTAACACTTTGTATGCGTGGAATGTGTGTATTATGGTCTACATAAGAATGCGAATTAAAAAGTATTTTTCATGCAACGTCTGCAGTGAATAAACGATTTAAAAGTCGCAATATCGATATAAGAGAATCTGCAAAATATCAAACGTTCCTTGAGAAACAAAGATTATGCCTTTTTAGCCACCTGAGCACAAAGTGCTCAAGTGAGCTATTGTGATGGGTCATTGTCCGTCGTGCGTAGTGCGTCGTCCGTCGTGCATCATGCATCAACTTTTGATTGTTAACACTCCTGGGGCCACAATTTGAATGCAATCTTAATCAAACTTGCTCAGAATGATCCTATTAACAAAAGCTAGCTCAACTTCGTATATGGGCCATGTTGGGTCAATAAGTAGGTCACTAGGTCAAATTGTAGAAAAACCTTTTTAACACTCCTGAGACCCCAATTTTAGTCCAATCTTCATCAAACATTGTCTGATTAATTCTCTTGACAAAGGCTAGCTTAAGTTCGTATATAGGCTATGTTGGGTCAATAAGTAGGTCACTAGGTAAAATTATATAAAAACCTTGTTAACACATCTGACGACTCGATTTTAGATCAATCTTCATCAAACTTGCTCAGAATGATCCTCCTTAAAAAAGCTAGCTCAAGATTGTATATGGGTCATGTTGGGTCAATAAGTAGGTCACTTGCTTGAAATATAGGAAGCTTCAGTTTGCCGAGATCAAGCTGAGTGTACATCATTTTCAAGTGAGTGTCCAGGGCCTTCATGGCTCTCTTGTTTTACAGACTGCTCGATCCGTCATAAATTGTGTTTATCTTGAATCTGTCAAACATGGTTTTTTATACGTCCACTTTTGGAAGAAAGCGTGGCATATTATGTCTTTCTGTTCGTTAACATTTAGCTTGTGACCTCAACTATGAAATTTAGAACATGGGTTTGTTATTACCTTAAGATGTCCTAATTTAAAATAATGATTTTGCTTAAAATTTTAATAGAGGTGTGCCCTTTTAACTAGTCCTACTGTTTTGAATGGATTTAAATTAAGTTTAGTGTGTGTATTTGTTATTACTTGAAGGTGTACATATCTTAAAATTTGCTTGAAAATTTAATGAAGTCATACCCCTTTTACACTAAGACTTTTTAACACGAAGAAGAACCCTGTGACCTTAACTACTTAACTAGTCCTACTGTTTGAATGGATTTACATGTATTGTATGTAATCACCTCAAGTATGCATTTTGAAACATTGTGATGCTGTTTAATATATGATGGAGTTATACCCCTTTTACCCCTTTTACACAATATTTGAACCTTGTGACCTTGACTTGTTCTACAGTTCTAATAAATTTAAATGAATTTGTTTTGTAATGACCTTCAGGTCTGCATATTGTAAAATCGTGATGTTGCTTAAATATATAATTGAGTTATGCCCCATTTACACTTAGATATGTTTTACACAATATAGGAACCTTGTAACCTAACTTGTCATACAGTTTTGAATGGATTTAAATGAAATTATTTGGAATGTTTTGAATGACTTTAATGTATGTACATTTCAAAATTTTGATGATACTCAAACGCTTAAAGGAGTTATGCCTATTTTACTTAAATTTTATTTAAAGAATTTTATTCAGTTATTCAATAGGTGATAAATAAACCACAATATTCCACTAGCGGGTGTATTATGTACTGTTTTGAAGTACTCTGAAAATTCCAACGATAATCTATATATTTGGTGTTAAGGCAAAAATGTAGAACGTAGCAGGACAGTCGTGCTTTTTCTGACATGTCAGTAATGTCCTTTACAAACACAACTGCAACATCTCTCTCTCTCTCTCTCTCTCTCTCTCTCTCTCTCTCTCTCTCTCTCTCTCTCTCTCTCTCTCTCTCTCACACACACACGTAACTGGCCTTGCACAAAATATTACATGTAATAAACAGTACATTTTATTATTTTTACGTAATGCTGTAGACAATAATCGATAAATAAATGATAAATATTCGGATCAGTCAGTTATGTTTCTTAGACATGACCTTTCTCCCAGTCATCATAAACCACTACGGTAGCAGATCGGTAAAGATAGCTACTAGTAACTGGCTACTACTAGCCAGCTACTTGTAGAAGAAAAGTTAGCTACTAGTAGCCAGTAACTTGTGAAGGAAAAGTTAGCTACTAGTAACCAGTTACTTGAACGATTAAAGATAAATACTAGCAATTATTTCTAGTTAGCTTTTATATACTTATTTACTAATAAAAACAAATAAATGTTTATCGTGTGTAATTTGGTCCTAATCACAGCTCTCACAGACAATCCTTAAGTTTTCTTGTACCAGGAATGTAGTACACAGATAAAAATATAACTGTTATACGTAACAATTAAAAAATCTGCATCTAATGATACCAAATATTTAGACATTAATGCTTTCATACGCACACATACGCTTCCGCAATCCGACTGGGGGGTTGTTTTTGGTGTAGATTTCTATGATTTTTCACATTCAGTACGAGAAGCTGGCTATTAATTTCAAAGATATTCAATATTTATTCACATCATCATCAATGATATTCAATTCTGCATCTAATGATATCAAATATTTAGACATTAAAGCCTTCATACGCACGCATACGCTTCCGCAATCCGACTGGGGGTTGTTTTTGGTGTAGATTTCTATGATTTTTCACATTCAGTGCGAGTAGCTGGCTATTTATTTCAAAGATATTCAATATTATTCAGATCATCATTAATGATATTCAATTCTGCATCTAATGATACCAAATATTAAGACATTAAAGCCTTCATACGCACGCATACGCTTCCGCAATCCGACTGGGGGGTTGTTTTTGGTGTAGATTTCTATGATTTTTCACATTCAGTGCGAGTAGCTGGCTATTTATTTCAAAGATATTCAATATTTATTCACATCATCATCAATGATATTCAATTCTGCATCTAATGATACCAAATATTTAGACATTAAAGCCTTCATACGCACGCATACGCTTCCGCAATCCGACTGGGGGTTGTTTTTGGTGTAGATTTCTATGATTTTTCACATTCAGTGCGAGTAGCTGGCTATTTATTTCAAAGATATTCAATATTTATTCACATCATCATCAATGATATTCAATTCTGCATCTAATGATACCAAATATTTAGACATTAAAGCCTTCATACGCACGCATACGCTTCCGCAATCCGACTGGGGGGTTGTTTTTGCTGTAGATTTTTATGATTTTTCACATTCAGTGCGAGTAGGTGGATATTTATTTCAAAGATATTCAATATTTATTCACATCATCATCAATGATATTCAATTCTGCATCTAATGATACCAAATATTTAGACATTAAAGCCTTCATACGCACGCATACGCTTCCGCAATCCGACTTGAGGGTTGTTTTTGGTGTAGATTTCTATGATTTTTCACATTCAGTGCGAGTAGCTGGCTATTTATTTCAAAGATATTCAATATTTATTCACATCATCATCAATGATATTCAATTCTGCATCTAATGATACCAAATATTTAGACATTAGTCTTGTTATGCTCATATACGCATACACACTGCCGAGTTACCGGTATGGATTTGTAATCAAAGTACATAATGTACTGAAAGCGGTGCTGAATGAATCTGGATGAATTAATAAGATTGAAATAGTAGTAATTGTTTTAAATTGCCACAAGTATTTCAAATAATAAATTGAAAACAATCCTATTTTGCAGATTATAGTACTTCTACAATGCATATTAAAAAAGAAATCCAATAGGCCTGATCTGTAATCTCTAGTAAAAATCATAAATTTTCCAAAAAAATTTTACATTATTTTTTTAGCAAATGTTAGTGATCGAAGTCATAAAACAATGAAATTTTGTAGCAAAACATCTTTTTAAAAAATCTAGATTATTGCGACTTTAAAAAAAGCCTAATCATCAAAAAGAAAATCTTTAATACCAGAAAGATCAGCATCTTTGTAATAAAATCATAAATATTGTAAAAAAAATAATTTGCTTTAAATTGTATTGATAAATGGCAGAGAGAAGAGAGAGGGAGAGAGAGAGAGAGAGAGAGAGAGAGAGAGAGAGAGAGAGAGAGAGAGAGAGAGAGAGAGGGGGGGGGCTAAAGTTAATGACCTTGGCCTTGACCTTGAAGGGAATTGCAAGAAACGGGTTACTTAGTTTCGAAAAATAAACAAACTGTATAATAAAGACAACCATCTCTCTCTCTCTCTCTCTCTCTCTCTCTCTCTCTGTTCCTGTGTGTGTGTTTGTGTGTAAAAACAGGAGGAGGAAATACGTTTCTTTTTTGAACACGGAAGAGAATTTTGGCTGTTGTAATTGTACATTAATCAGTTAGTAATGGCTTTTTTGTCATCCTGATTAATTTTGTGAATGGTATCAGGTTTATGAAATGCTTTAAAACAAAATGCCTATATGGCCTGTGCCGTAAAAATTACCTTTTTGTAATTGGCTTTTAAACAGCCAAAGTCAGACACAATTTTAATACTCATCAAACAAGGTTTTTCGAAATACATGTATATATCTTAAACTTTGGTCAGGAAAAGAGCGTTTTGAAATACATGACAAAAGTAACTCCGGACTTACATATTCAGAAAATTAAGTAAAGAAGGAATTTAAAATTAAAGAATATGTACTAAATCGTACGAAAAATAATCTGTAATAATTCCTATTCATCTGTTGTTTTATTTAAAGTAACTGTGGCTATCTTAGCATCCACGGATATTTCTCACTAATTACTTACTTTTGCTTGGTTAATATCGGGGTTTTTCAAATTGTAGACTTTTAATAACACCTTATTTGCTTATTTTAAGAAATGGGTCAACATAATATTTATTTTAGAAAACACTTGTTAAATAGCTAGACTTCTCTTTACAATGTGAACCAAATCGATCCATAAATAAATCTGTCATGTTTTTAATTGTTTTTGTATATACAGTAAGAATCTTCAGATGGTCATGTCAGACACTATTTTTAATTTACAAAATGATGGTTAAAGAAAAAACAAATACAATAATATAAACAGTTAAAAAGACATTGAAGCTGAAAAAATGTACTCAAAACTGGAAACAGCCAAAGTCACCATGAGTACATCATAAAGACATAAAAAAAAGAAACAAAAGTCAGATAAAACATATTATGTTCTCTGATGGTAACGTTAAATAATTCTCTTTTTCTTCCAACGTTGAAAGCATTATCTATTTTTCGGATACCTTTTTCACATTTATCGATTATCTGCATGGCAATTTAATTACCAAGGTCATACCCAGCTAATGTATATTTATGTTACTACAATTCACTTTTGGTTACACCGACCGACACTGGTGAATCATGGTTGTGTCACTACCTACTGACTGTACTACTGTGAGCTTGTCCAAAGTTTTCGAGATCTTGCCTAATGCTTTATTTTTCTTCAATGACAATTTTATTTTCTTAACAAATTAACATTAAATTATAAAAAAAATAATTTGTTAATTGTTTTTCACAAAATAAAGGTAACATAACGTACTACATTTTCCATGTAGATTTTTTTGGGGTCAACCAGTAAACATCCGACTGTTGCAAAATTACCAAACGGGACGACATTAACATGCTAATTGCTCTTAGAGCAATAAACCGACTGAAATGATAAAAATTTAATACAAAACTCTTTGAAAGTGTAAGCATTTAAGTATTTTACTTCATGCACATTCATAAAAACTCGCATCTCAGTACATTCAGCACTTTCATCAAATTTCAATCCCAATCCTTGGTATACAAATAAACTCATATTTTCCAAACAGGTGATATCGATTGACGCAGAGCTCAATATAATTGATCATGATATAAAAAATATTGAATATCTTTGAAATAAATAGCCAGCTACTCGTACTGAATGTGAAAAATCATAGAAAATCTACACCAAAAACTACCCCCAGTCGGATTGCGGAAGCCTATGCGTGGGTATGAAGGCTGTAATGTCTAAATATTTGGTATCATTAGATGCAGAATTGAATATCCTTTATAATGATGTGAATAAATATTGAATATCTTTGAAATAAATAGCCAGCTACTCGCACTGAATGTGAAAAATCATAGAAATCTACACCAAAACTACCACCCAGTCGTATTGCGTAAGCCTGTGCGTGCGTATGAAGGCTATAATGTCTAAATATTTGGTATCATTAGATGCAGAATTGAATATCCTTGATGGTGATGTGAATAAATATTGAATATCTTTGAAATAAATAGCAGCTACTCGTACTGAATGTGAAAAATCATAGAAATCTACACCAAAAACTACCCTCCCCAGTCGGATTGCGTAAGCTTATGCGTGCGTATGAAGGCTGTAATGTCTAAATATTTGGTATCATTAGATGCAGAATTGAATATCCTTGATGGTGATGTGAATAAATATTGAATATCTTTGAAATAAATAGCCAGCTACTCGCACTGAATGTGAAAAATCATAGAAATCTACACCAAAACTACCACCCAGTCGGATTGCGTAAGCCTATGCGTGCGTATGAAGGCTTTAATGTCTAAATATTTGGTATCATTAGATGCAGAATTGAATATCCTTGATGATGATGTGAATAAATATTGAATATCTTTGAAATAAATAGCCAGCTTCTCGTACTGAATGTGAAAAATCATAGAAATCTACACCAAAAACTACCCCCCAGTCGGATTGCGTAAGCTTATGCGTGCGTATGAAGGCTGTATTTATTTTTTTAATATCTGTTTACTACATTCGTGGTACAAGAAAACTTATGCGGAAGGACTTTCTGCGAAAGCTGTGATAAAGACCAAATTACACACGATAAACATTTATTTGTTTTTATCAGTAAATAAGTAAATAAAAGCTAACTAGAAATGATTGCTAGTATTTATCTTTAATCGTTCAAGTAACTGGTTACTAGTAGCTAAGTTTTCCCCCACAAGTAACTGGCTACTAGTAGCTAACTTTTCTTCTACAAGTAACCAGCTACTAGTAGCCAGTTACTAGTAGCTAACTTTACCGATCTTACGGTAGCTCAGTTAGTAAAGTGCTGGCTTCGTATGTGGGAGGTCAAACCCCGGTCGGTTTGAGCAAAAATTGAAAATTGGTAGTGACTGTTATTTGGCCAAGCACTCGGCTGTTAGAAATAAAAGTCACGGGACCTTCGGAGAAGACCTTAAAAAACGATTTCCCGTGTCAAGGCAGACATGGCACGCTAAAGAACTATCAATGCACATTGCCCGCCCTTAGCGCACTGCCAAGTTTAAATTTCTTGGCACTTCGCTTATAGCTGGTTACGTCTCGATATAAATGAAATATTCTTGACTGGGACATTAAACCATTAAATCAAATCCCTGTCAGCATCTATCTTTATTTAAAGTCCAACTTACTGTTAGTTTAAAGTTACGTTCGAGACAAATTAAACTTAAAATTAGTATTTATATACTTAACATTGTGTCAATTAATTTAATAGCCTTCAGTGCATGATAACAAACCAATGCATACATACGAGTATTTAAAATATTTGGTTACCTTGAATTTCAAAATTTGAAATTTAGTTGTTTGAATGCCTACTTGTCACATTATCATACGTAGTTGTCACACATTTATACGAATTTTTCACACGCGTGACGTATTTGTATGCGTGGAATTTACGGTTCAACAGAGTAGTTGTTCACGTATAACGCTTATTATTCTTTCGAAGTCCGCGATCACAGGTGACATTACTGTACTGACAAAGTTACATGCAATGGTTGACGAGCTACCTAAGGGTGAAGGACAAAAAAATACCCTCGACAGGACGTACCCTACCAGAACGTACTTATTTTTTTTTGACTAATTGTACCCACATTTTTACAAAAACATACCCATATCAGTACGCACCCGCCAAAACGTAACACCAAAACATACCCGTATACATATTCCTTTTATTTATCATATATTATGCCAAAACCTGTCATTTTTGTTTTATTTTTTAAGACATAATAACTTATAATATTTTCATATAGTTTACCAAAACCTGTTGAAAATGTACAGTATAAAAAAGGAAAATAATAATAACAATAATAAATAAAAGGAAAAATCATATTGTTTACTAAAACGAGTTTTAATCAGTTTACCCACCAATATAATATCGTAAACGTATACTAAACGTAAACTTACATACAGTGGATTAGTTACCTTTGTTGTGTTTTATTTCGAACAATCGCCATTTTTCTCTTGTTTGAAGTCGCACAGTGCAGTGTAGGAAAAATATAAAATACTTCTTGTTTTAGTTACTTATACCAGCTGATGATAAAAGAACTCAACATGACTCGGTACAATTAAAACCAACAAGTATTTTTAAATTTCCAAAATTTATATTTGCATGTGTAAAAATAGTTGCAAAAATGGGTTTTTACATATTAGAAAAATCAATTTTTACTTATGTAAAAATCAATTATGCACATTATCATTTAACAATTTTATGCTATCTTTATTTGGTATTTTCACATATTTTTAGAAAAAATTTAGTACGTAGTTCGGTTGGTGGAATAGATGTTGTTAAACATCGCATCACAATTTTTCTGCTATTCGTGACAAAACCAAATTTATTAATTTCTGAGGAATGATTTAAGAGCAAGTTCGTATATGCGTGAGATAAGCAAGTGTGTATTATGGTCTGCCTTGTACTTTTACGCAATTAGTTGGGCTTTTTGTTAAGATACTAGCAAATGAGTAAATATGCCACAGATAAGCATATCACTCCCATTATCATCAGCAGTATCTTAAATTTGAAATTCTTATGTATGACCCGATCGGATACGAACACACAACATTCCGCTATAAAGGCAGACACTTTTCAGCTTAGCTACCGAGACAGACCATATTTTAGTAGGAAATACTTTCATATTTATTTAACCTTGTACTTTTAAACACAGAATAACAAAAAGCTAATGCTAAATAAATGCTTTTCATTTTTATGTCAGTACGTTTCAGTTAAAAATGCATAAAGCTATATGTATATATGTAATTTTGCGGGTACGTTTTGGAAAACTATTTTATGATACTGTATCATTAAAATTTATATTTGTAATGGGGGTTTTGGTCGGTACGTTTTGGCGGGTACGTTCTGATATGGGTACGTTTTGATAAAAATGTAGGTATGTTTTGTCCAAAAATTGGTTACGTTCTGGCAAGGGTACGTATATGTAAGTTGATCACGAGTGACAATGAGTGTGCTATCGATTAATCATGGAAAGCGTGTTCTATCAGTAAGAGAAAAATAAACAATGTCCTTTTGGAGTCAAACATTAACTATCTTTTTATCGGAGTGACCTACACGTATAAAGTAGCCATTATGACACCTTCCACGCTATGAAATTTTCACATTAACGAAACTTTATGGTTCAAGAAGACCTACTAATTTATTCATTCTGTCAGTTTGCACTTACCTAATAAGATCTTATATCCAGTTTTGGGTTTAAACAGTCTGCACTTTGCCATTTGTAAGGGTTAAATATTTTGGATATATTTATTTACTAGCCATCTTAATATGTCAAGACATTGATTTTGAAGGCGTCGATCACTTATATTCAATACAAAACAGCATTAACAATGAGTAGTGAAGTAATATAATAATTTATGAATTTGATTTTCAGTACCAGTCGATATCCCGAACTTGCCTGGAAGTAATACGTGGTTTATAGGTAACGTTAAGCAATATGGATATTATCGTGTAAATTATGATGACAGTAATTGGAATGCCTTGATAAATCAGTTAAAAATAAATCATACGGTAAGTAAATTAAAAGCATAATTTGAATCTTTCTATGTTTGTTTATATAACAAGACCCATACGGGATCCAAAACTGCGTTGCCTGGGCATAACCACGGGTACTTGTTTCTGATATTAAAAAATAGTATATCTTAAGTAGTTTATGATATAAAAATAGTTTCTGCGTTGCGAAAAATTCAGCTGGAAAAAGTCGAAAATGCCGGTGTAACGAAGAATGACCCGGGTTGAAAAATGACCCGGGGTTCATTTTTCAACGTTGATTATTGACCCGCGGGTGCTTTTTCAACGTTGAAAACTGAGACCAAAAGTCGTGAAATTTATACCCGGGGTAATTTTTCAACGGTTTGATATTTTTTTTAATTGCTGAAGACCTCAACACATGGAAAATTGACCCTGTTGAAAATTGACCCAAACTACAAATTATTTTTGTTTATATCTCTTTCATTGAAATTTTCTCTATGAGACTGATCTATATCTACCGTCATGTTACAAATTTTGAATTTCCTGGATGTTTGTAAATACATGTAAAATGTTACGACACTACTTATCAAATATTAAATCTAAAAGTAAATTTTCCCAGTCAAATTTCGTCCTAGATCACCCAATGTCCAGCAATACACGGTTAACTTATTTTCATGTTTGAGGCCACATGATGTCAATAACAACGACAGTGTTTTTAATTCAAGTTACGGCATTTATTGGTTTTGATTTTTGCGTTTTGATAATGATTGTTTATCAAATAAAATAAAATTTATGGTATTTTTGGTGACACGCACATGGCACGTCTATTAAGATTTGCAGCGAAAAATCAGGGTTATCTGTTTGTGTTAGATTTTTTTTCATAACCCACACCCCCCCACCCCCCCCCTCCCCCCCCCCAAAAAAAAAAAAAAAAAGAAAAAGAAAAAAAAAAGAATTACCAACAAAACCTCCAAACAAACAAAATTACAAAAATGCCCCCACCCAATAGAAGAAAATGACCAAAACAAAGCACATTAAACGAACCAACACCACCACCCCCACAACATTTAATAAAACATGACATATATCAATCAATATCAATATATATCGATCGCATCTAACATTTCCTGAATATTAAATCATTGAATTTTAGGATTGTAAAGAAAAAATGAGGAATTGACTGAATTTGTTTTATTGAAAAAATCATGGTTTATGATCTAAGTTCATTGATATTTACTTTTGTTGAATTTTGAGCCGGTTTTCCGATCAAAATTCAACGACGCGGTTCAATTTTCAACGGACTAGGGTCTAAATTCAACATCTTCGGTCTCATTATTCAACGTTGAAAAATGAACCACCGGGTCAATTTTCAACCCGGGTCATAATTCTTCGTTACACCGGTAACGTATCATACAGAAACAGTTCGTAACAGTTGTGAAACACATATATCCAATACTGTTGTTTTCCAAAATGCCCCTCCAGCACAGAAATATAACTGTAAGGTAACACATACAAGTTAACTCTTCGTTACTGTAAGGTAACACATACATGGTAAATCATCTAAAACTGTAAGGTAACACATACAAGTTAACTCTTCGTTACTGTAAGGTAACGCATACATGGTAAATCATCTGTTACTGTAAGGTAACACATACATGGTAAATCATCTGTTACTGTAAGGTAACACATACATGGTAAATCATCTAAAACTGTCAGGTAACACATACAAGTTAACTCTTTGTTACTGTAAGGTAACACATACTTGGTAAATCATCTAAAACTGTCAGGTAACAAAAACAAGTTAACTCTTCGTTACTGTAAGGTAACACATACTTGGTAAATCATCTGTTACTGTAAGGTATCACACATCAATCATCTGTCACTGTAAGGTAACACATACATGGTAAATCATCTGTGACTGTAAGGTAACACATACATGGCAAATCATCTGTTACTGTAAGGTAACACATACATGGTAAATCATCTGTTACTGTAAGGTAACATTTACATAGTAAATCATCTGTTACTGTAAGGTAACATATACATGGTAAATCATCTATAACTGTAAGGTAACACATACATGGTAAATCATCGGTTACTGTAAGATAACACATACATGGTAAATCATCTGTTACTGTAAGGTAACACATACATGGCAAATCTAAAACTAAGGTAATACATACAAGTTAACTCTTGTTTACTATAAGGTAACACATACAAGTTAACTCTTGGTTACTGTAAGGTAACACATACAAGTTAACTCTTCGTTTCTATAAGGTAACACATACATGGTAAATCATCTGTTACTGTCAGGTAACACATACATGGAAAATCATCTGTTACTGTAAGGTAACACACATGATAAATCATCTGTTACTGTAAGGTAACATATACATGGTCAAACATCTGTTACTGTAAGGGAACACATACATAGTAAATCATTTGTTACTGTAAGGTAACACATACATGATAAATCATCTGTTACTGTAAACTAACATAGACATGGTAAATCATCTGTTACTGTAAGGTAACACACATGATAAATCATCTGTTACTGTAAGGTAACATATACATGGTCAAACATCTGTTACTGTAAGGGAACACATACATAGTAAATCATTTGTTACTGTAAGGTAACACATACATGATAAATCATCTGTTACTGTAAACTAACATAGACATGGTAAATCATCTGTTACTGTAAGGTAACACACATGATAAATCATCTGTTACTGTAAGGTAACATATACATGGTCAAACATCTGTTACTGTAAGGGAACACATACATAGTAAATCATTTGTTACTGTAAGGTAACATATACATGATAAATCATCTGTTACTGTAAGGGAACACATACATAGTAAATCATTTGTTACTGTAAGGTAACACATACATGGTAAGTCATCTGTTACTGTAAGGTAACAGACATGATAAATCATCTGTTACTGTAAGGTAACACATACATGGTCAAACATCTGTTACTGTAAGGTAACACATACATAGAAAATCATTTGTTACTGTAAGGTAACACATACATGGTAAATCATCTGTTACTGTAAGGTAACGGACATGATCAATCATCTGTTACTGTAAAATAACACATACATAGTAAATCATCTGTTACTGTAAGACAACATATACATGGTAAATCATCTGTTAATGTCAGGTAACACAGACATGGCAAATTATCTGTTACTGTAAGGTAACACATACATGGTATCATCTGAAACTATAAGGTAACACATACATGGTAAATCATCATAACTGTAAGGTAACACATACATGGTCAAACATCTGTTACTGTAAGGGAACACATACATAGTAAATCATTTGTTACTGTAAGGTAACACATACATGGTAAGTCATCTGTTACTGTAAGGTAACAGACATGATAAATCATCTGTTACTGTAAGGTAACACATACATGGTCAAACATCTGTTACTGTAAGGTAACACATACATAGAAAATCATTTGTTACTGTAAGGTAACACATACATGGTAAATCATCTGTTACTGTAAGGTAACGGACATGATCAATCATCTGTTACTGTAAAATAACACATACATGGTAAATCATCTGTTAATGTCAGGTAACACAGACATGGCAAATCATCTGTTACTGTAAGGTAACACATACATGGTATCATCTGAAACTATAAGGTAACACATACATGGTAAATCATCATAACTGTATGGTAACACATACATGGTTAATCATATGTAGCTGTAAGGTAACACACATGATCAATCATCTGTCACTGTAAGGTAACACATACATGGTAAATCATCTTTAACTATAAGGTAACACATACATGGTAAATCATCTGTTACTGTCAGGTAATATCATCTGTTACTGTAAGGTAACAAAGACATGGTCAGTGATCTGTTATTGTAAGACAACATATACATGGTAAATCATCTGTTTTTGTAAGGTAACACAGACATGGTAAATCATCTTTAACTGTAAGGTAACACATACATGGTAAATCATCTGTTACTGTAAGGTAACACATACATGGTAAATCATTTTGTTACTGTAAGGTAACACATACATAGTAAATCATCTGTTACTGTAAGGTAACATATACATGGTAAATCATCTATAACTGTAAGGTAAAACATACATGGTAAATCATCTATAACTGTAAGGTAACAGATACATAGTAAATCATCTGTTACTGTAAGGTAACACATACATGGTAAATCATTTTGTTACTGTAAGGTAACACATACATAGTAAATCATCTGTTGGTGTAAGGAAACACATACATGGTAAATCGTCTATAACTGTAAGGTAACACATACATGGTAAATCATCTATAACTGTAAGATAACACATACATGGTAAATCATCTATAACTGTAAGGTAACACATACATGGTAAATCATCTGTTACTGTAAGATAACACATACATGGTAAGTCATCTATAACTGTAAGGTAACACATACATGGTAAATCATCTGTTACTGTAAGGAAACACATACATGGTAAATCATCTATAACTGTAAGGTAACACATACATGGTAAATCATCTATAACTGTAAGGAAACACATACATGGTAAATCATCTATAACTGTAAGGAAACACATACATGGTAAATCATCTATAACTGTAAGGAAACACATACATGGTAAATCATCTATAACTGTAAGGAAACACATACATGGTAAATCATCTATAACTGTAAGGAAACACATACATGGTAAATCATCTGTTACTGTAAGATAACACATACATAGTAAATCATCTGTTACTGTAAGGTAACATATACATGGTAAATCATCTATAACTGTAAGGTAACACATACATAGTAAATCATCTGTTACTGTAAGGTAACAGATACATGGTAAATCATCTGTTACTGTAAGACAACATATACATTGTAAATCATCTGTTATTGTAAGGTAACACAGACATGGTAAATCATCTATAACTGTAAGGTAACATATACATAGTAAATCATCTGTTACTGTAAGGTAACACATACATAGTAAATCATCTGTTACTGTAAGGTAAAACATACATAGTAAATCATCTGTTACTGTAAGGTAACATATACATGGTAAATCGTCTGTCAGTGTAAAGTAACATATACATGGTAAATCATCTGTTACTGTAAAGTAACACATACATGGTAAGTCATCTGTTACTGTCAGGTAATACATACATAGTAAATCATCTATTACTCTCAGGTAACACATACATAGTAAATCATCTGTAACTGTAAGGTTGTACATACATAGTAAATCATCTGTTACTGTAAGGTAACAAATACATGGTAAATCATCTGTTACTGTCAGGTAACACATACATGGTAAATCATCTGTTACTGTAAGGTAACACATACATGGTAAATCATCTGTTACTGTAAAGTAACATATACATGGTAAGTCATCTGTTACTGTCAGGTAATACATACATAGTAAATCATCTATTACTCTCAGGTAACACATACATAGTAAATCATCTGTAACTGTTAGGTAACACATACATGGTAAATCATCTGTTACTGAAAGACAAAACATACATTATAAATCATCTGTTACTGTAAGGTAACACATACATAGTAAATCATCTGTTACTGTAAGGTAAAACATACATAGTAAATCATCTGTTACTGTAAGGTAACATATACATGGTAAATCGCCTGTCACTGTAAAGTAACACATACATGGTTAATCATCTGTTACTGTAAAGTAACACATACATGGTAAGTCATCTGTTACTGTCAGGTAATACATACATAGTAAATCATCTATTACTCTCAGGTAACACATACATAGTAAATCATCTGTAACTGTAAGGTTGTACATACATAGTAAATCATCTGTTACTGTAAGGTAACACATACATGGTAAATCATTAGTTACTGTAAGGTAACACATACATGGTAAAGCATCTGTTACTGTAAAGTAACACATACATGGTAAGTCATCTGTTACTGTAAAATAACACATACATAGTAAATCATCTGTAACTGTTAGGTAACACATACATGGTAAATCATCTGTTACTGAAAGACAAAACATACATTATAAATCATCTGTTACTGTAAGGTTACACATTCATAGTAAATAAAACAAACATACCAGTCCTTGTCCATATCACAATCCCAAAAACAAAGTCAAAACTTTGCAAACTGGCAAAATAGGTGATACACGTGAACTTCCATCAAGGAAGTGAGGCCGGGTGAGTAAATCATCTGTTACTGTACAGTAACAAAGACATGGTAAATCATCTGTTACTGTAAGGTAACACAGACATGGTAAATCATCTGTTACTGTAAGATAACACATACATAGTAAATCATCTGTTGGTGTAAGGAAACACATACATGGTAAATCGCCTATAACTGTAAGGTAACACATACATGGTAAATCATCTGTTACTGTAAGATAACACATACATGGTAAATCATCTATAACTGTAAGATAACACATACATGGTAAATCATATATAACTGTAAGGTAACAAATACATGGTAAATCATCTGTTATTGTAAGGTAACACATACATGGTAAATCATCTGTTACTGTAAGACAACATATACATCATAAATCATCTGTTATTGTAAGGTAACACAGACATGGTAAATCATCTATAACTGTAAGGTAACACATACATAGTAAATCATCTGTTACTGTAAGGTAACACATACATGGTAAATCATCTGTTACTGTAAGGTAACACATACATGGTAAATCATTTTGTTACTGTAAGGTAACACATACATAGTAAATCATCTGTTGGTGTAAGGAAACACATACATGGTAAATCGTCTATAACTGTAAGGTAACACATACATGGTAAATCATCTGTTACTGTAAGATAACACATACATGTACATGGTAAGTCATCTGTTACTATAAGGTAACACATACATAGTAAATCATCTGTTACTGTAAGGTAACACATACATAGTAAATCATCTGTTACTGTAAGATAACACATACATAGTAAATCATCTGTTACTGTAAGGTAACACATACATGGTAAATCATCTGTCACTGTACGGTAACACATACATAGTAAATCATCTGTTACTGTAAGGTAACATATACATGGTAAATCGTCTGTCACTGTAACGTAACAAATACATAGTAAATCATCTGTTACTGTAAGGTAACACATACATGGTAATTGATTTGTAACTGTAAGGTAACACATACATGGTAATTGATTTGTTACTGTAAGGTAACACAATCATAGTAAATAATCTATTACTGTAAGGTAACACAGACATGGTAAATCATCTATAACTGTAAGGTAACAAAGACATGGTCAATCATCTGTTACTGTAAGACAACATATACATGGTAAATCATCTGTTACTGTAAGATAACATATACATGGTAAATTATCTGTGACTGTCAGGTAACACAGACATGGCAAATCATCTGTTACTGTCAGGTAACACATACATGGTAAATCATCTGTTACTGTAAGGTAACATTTACATAGTAAATCATCTGTTACTGTAAGGTAACATATACATGGTAAATTATCTATAACTGTAAGGTAACACATACATGGTAAATCATCGGTTACTGTAAGATAACACATACATGGTAAATCATCTGTTACTGTAAGGTAACACATACATGGTAAATCATCTGTTACTGTAGGTAACATATTCATGGTAAATCATCTGTTACTGTAAGGTAACATATACATAGTAAATCATCTGTTACTGTAAGGTAACATATACATGGTAAATCATCTGTTACTGTAAGGTAACACATACATGGTAAATCATCTGTTACTGTAAGGTAACACATACATGGTAAATCATCTGTTACTGTAAGGTAACACATGCATGGTAAATCATCTGTTACTGTAAGGTAACATATACATGGTAAATCATCTGTTACTGTAAGGTAACATATACATGGTAAATCATCTGTTACTGTAAGGTAATATATACATCGTAAATCATCTGTTACTGTAAGGTAACATTTACATGGTAAATCATCTGTTACTGTAAGGTAACATTTACATAGTAAATCATCTGTTACTGTAAGGTAACATATACATGGTAAATCATCTATAACTGTAAGGTAACACATACATGGTAAATCATATGTAGCTGTAAGCTAACACACATGATCAATCATCTGTTACTGTAAGATAACACATACATGGTAAATCATCTGTTGCTGTTAGGTAACACATACATGGTAAATCATCTGTTACTGTAAGGTAACATATACATGGTAAATCGTCTATAACTGTAAGGTAACACATACATGGTAAATCATCTGTTACTGTAAGATAACACATACATGGTAAATTATCTGTTACTGTAAGGTAACATATACATGGTAAATCATCTATAACTGTAAGGTAACACATACATGGTAAATCATCGGTTACTGTAAGATAACACATACATGGTAAATCATCTGTTACTGTAAGGTAACACATACATGGTAAATCATCTGTTACTGTAAGGTAACATATACATGGTAAATAATCTGTTACTGTAAGGTAACACATACATAGTAAATCATCTGTTACTGTAAGGTAACACATACATAGTAAATCATCTGTTACTGTAAGATAACACATACATAGTAAATCATCTGTTACTGTAAGGTAACACATACATAGTAAATCATCTGTTACTGTAAGATAACACATACATAGTAAATCATCTGTTACTGTAAGGTAACACATACATGGTAAATCATCTGTTACTGTACGGTAACACATACATAGTAAATCATCTGTTACTGTAAGGTAACATATACATGCTAAATCGTCTGTCACTGTAAAGTAACACATACATAGTAAATCATCTGTTACTGTAAGGTAACACATAAATGGTAATTGATTTGTAACTGTAAGGTAACACATACATAGTAATTGATTTGTTACTGTAAGGTAACACAATCATGGTAAATAATCTATTACTGTAAGGTAACACAGACATGGTAAATCATCTATAACTGTAAGGTAACAAAGACATGGTGAATCATCTGTTACTGTAAGACAACATATACATGGTAAATCATCTGTTATTGTAACGTAACACAGACATGGTAAATCATCTATAACTGTAAGGTAACACATACATAGTAAATCATCTGTTACTGTAAGGTAACACATACATGGTAAATCATCTGTTACTGTAAGTAACACATACATGGTAAATCATCGGTTACTGTAAGATAACATATACATGGTAAATCATCTGTGACTGTCAGGTAACACAGACATGGCAAATCATCTGTTACTGTAAGGTAACACATACATGGTAAATCATCGGTTACTGTAAGATAACATTTACATAGTAAATCATCTGTTACTGTAAGGTAACATATACATGGTAAATCATCTATAACTGTAAGGTAACACATACATGGTAAATCATCGGTTACTGTAAGATAACACATACATGGTAAATCATCTGTTACTGTAAGGTAACACATACATGGTAAATCATCGGTTACTGTAAGGTAACATATACATGGTAAATCATCTGTTACTGTAAGGTAACATATACATAGTAAATCATCTGTTACTGTAAGGTAACATATACATGGTAAATCATGTATAACTGTACGGTAACACATACATTGTAAATCATCTATAACTGTAAGGTAACACACATGATCAATCATCTGTTACTGTAAGATAACACATACATGGTAAATCATCTGTTGCTGTCAGTTAACACATACATGGTAAATCATCTCTTACTGTAAAGTAACACATACATGGTAAATCATCTGTTGCTGTTAGTTAACACATACATAGTAAATCATCTGTTACTGTAAGGTAACACATACATAGTAAATCATCTGTTGGTGTAAGGTAACACATACATGGTAAATCATTTGTTACTGTAAGATAACACATACATGGTAAATCATCTATAACTGTAAGGTAACACATACATAGTAAATCATGTATAACTGTACGGTAACACATACATTGTAAATCATCTATAACTGTAAGGTAACAGATACATAGTAAATCATCTGTAACTGTAAGGTAACATATACATGGTAAATCATCTATATCTGTACGGTAACAGATACATAGTAAATCATCTGTAACTGTAAGGTAATATATACATGGTAAATCATCTGTTACTGTAAGACAACATATACATGGAAAATCATCTGTTACTGTAAGGTAACACATACATGGTAATTGATTTGTAACTGTAAGGTAACACAAACATGGTAATTGATTTGTTACTGTAAGGTAACACAATCATGGTAAATAATCTATTACTGTTAGTTAACACATACATAGTAAATCATCTGTTACTGTAAGGTAACACATACATAGTAAATCATCTGTTGATGTAAGGTAACACATACATGGTAAATCATTTGTTACTGTAAGCTAACACATACATGGTAAATCATCTATAACTGTACGGTAACACATACATAGTAAATCATCTGTTACTGTAAGGTAACACATACATAGTAAATCATCTGTTACTGTCAGGTAACACATACATAGTAAATCATCTGTTACTGTAAGGTAACACATACATGGTAATTGATTTGTAACTGTAAGGTAACACATACATGGTAATTGATTTGTTACTGTAAGGTAACACATACATGGTAAATCATCTGTTGCTGTTAGTTAACATATACATAGTAAATCATCTGTTACTGTAAGGTAACACATACATAGTAAATCATCTGTTACTGTAAGGTAACACATACATGGTAAATCATTTGTTACTGTAAGATAACACATACATGGTAAATCATCTATAACTGTAAGGTAACACATACATGGTAAATCATCTATAACTGTACGGTAACACATACATAGTAAATCATCTGTTACTGTAAGGTAACACATACATAGTAAATCATCTGTTACTGTCAGGTAACACATACATAGTAAATTATCTGTTACTGTAAGGTAACACATACATGGTAATTGATTTGTAACTGTAAGGTAACACATACATGGTAATTGATTTGTTACTGTAAGGTAACACAATCATGGTAAATAATCTATTACTGTAAGGTAACAGTAAATACATAGTAAATCATCTGTTACTGTAAGGTAACACATACATGGTAAATCATCTGTTACTGTAAGTAACACATACATGGTAAATCATCGGTTACTGTAAGATAATATATACATGGTAAATCATCTGTGACTGTCAGGTAACACAGACATGGCAAATCATCTGTTACTGTAAGGTAACATATACATGGTAAATCATCTGTTACTGTTAGGTAACACATACGTGGTAAATCATCTGTTACTGTAAGGTAACACATGCATGGTAAATCATCTGTTACTGTAAGGTAACATATACATGGTAAATCATCTGTTACTGTAAGGTAACATATACATGGTAAATCATCTGTTACTGTAAGGTAACATATACATGGTAAATCATCTGTTACTGTAAGATAACACATACATAGTAAATCATCTGTTACTGTAAGGTAACATATACATGGTAAATCGTCTGTCACTGTAAAGTAACACATACATGGTAATTGATTTGTAACTGTAAGGTAACACATACATGGTAATTGATTTGTTAGTGTAAAGTAACACATACATGGTAAATCATCTGTTGCTGTTAGTTAACATATACATAGTAAATCATCTGTTACTGTAAGGTAACACATACATAGTAAATCATCTGTTACTGTAAGGTAACACATACATGGTAAATCATTTGTTACTGTAAGATAACACATACATGGTAAATCATCTATAACTGTAAGGTAACACATACATGGTAAATCATCTATAACTGTACGGTAACACATACATAGTAAATCATCTGTTACTGTAAGGTAACACATACATAGTAAATCATCTGTTACTGTCAGGTAACACATACATAGTAAATCATCTGTTACTGTAAGGTAACACATACATGGTAATTGATTTGTAACTGTAAGGTAACACATACATGGTTATTGATTTGTTACTGTGAGGTAACACAATCATGGTAAATAATCTATTACTGTAAGGTAACAGTAAATACATAGTAAATCATCTGTTACTGTAAGGTAACACATACATGGTAAATCATCTGTTACTGTAAGTAACACATACATGGTAAATCATCGGTTACTGTAAGATAATACATACATGGTAAATCATCTGTGACTGTCAGGTAACACAGACATGGCAAATCATCTATTACTGTAAGGTAACATATACATGGTAAATCATCTGTTACTGTAAGGTAACACATACATGGTAAATCATCTGTTACTGTAAGGTAACACATGCATGGTAAATCATCTGTTACTGTAAGGTAACATATACATGGTAAATCATCTGTTACTGTAAGGTAACATATACATGGTAAATCGTCTGTTACTGTAAGGTAACATATACATGGTAAATCATCTGTTACTGTAAGGTAACATATACATGGTAAATCATCTGTTACTGTAAGGTAACATGTACATGGTAAATCATCTGTCACTGTAAGGTAACATATACATGGTAAATCATCTGTTACTGTAAGGTAACACATACATGGTAAATCATCTCTTACTGTAAGGTAACATATACATGGTAAATCATCTATAACTGTAAGGTAACACATACATGGTAAATCATATGTAGCTGTAAGCTAACACACATGATCAATCATCTGTTACTGTAAGATAACACATACATGGTAAATCATCTGTTGCTGTTAGGTAACACATACATGGTAAATCATCTGTTACTGTAAGGTAACATATACATGGTAAATCATCTGTTACTGTAAGGTAACATATACATAGTAAATCATCTGTTACTGTAAGGTAACATATACATGGTAAATCATCTGTTACTGTAAGGTAACATGTACATGGTAAATCATCTGTCACTGTAAGGTAACATATACATGGTAAATCATCTGTTACTGTAAGGTAACACATACATGGTAAATCATCTGTTACTGTAAGGTAACATATACATGGTAAATCATCTATAACTGTAAGGTAACACATAGATGGTAAATCATATGTAGCTGTAAGCTAACACACATGATCAATCATCTGTTACTGTAAGATAACACATACATGGTAAATCATCTGTTGCTGTTAGGTAACACATACATGGTAAATTATCTGTTACTGTAAGGTAACATATACATGGTAAATCATCTATAACTGTAAGGTAACACATACATGGTAAATCATCGGTTACTGTAAGGTAACACATACATGGTAAATCATCGGTTACTGTAAGATAACACATACATGGTAAATCATCTGTTACTGTAAGGTAACACATACATGGTAAATCATCTGTTACTGTAAGGTAACATATACATGGTAAATCATCTGTTACTGTAAGGTAACACATACATAGTAAATCATCTGTTACTGTAAGATAACACATACATAGTAAATCATCTGTTACTGTAAGATAACACATACATAGTAAATCATCTGTTACTGTAAAGTAACACATACATGGTAAATCATCTGTTACTGTATGGTAACACATACATAGTAAATCATCTGTTACTGTAAGGTAACATATACATGGTAAATCGTCTGTCACTGTAAAGTAACACATACATAGTAAATCATCTGTTACTGTAAGGTAACACATACATGGTAATTGATTTGTAACTGTAAGGTAACACATACATGGTAATTGATTTGTTACTGTAAGGTAACACAATCATGGTAAATAATCTATTACTGTAAGGTAACACAGACATGGTAAATCATCTATAACTGTAAGGTAACAAAGACATGGTCAATCATCTGTTACTGTAAGACAACATATACATGGTAAATCATCTGTTATTGTAAGGTAACACAGACATGGTAAATCATCTATAACTGTAAGGTAACACATACATAGTAAATCATCTGTTACTGTAAGGTAACACATACATGGTAAATCATCTGTTACTGTAAGTAACACATACATGGTAAATCATCGGTTACTGTAAGATAACATATACATGGTAAATCATCTGTGACTGTCAGGTAACACAGACATGGCAAATCATCTGTTACTGTAAGGTAACACATACATGGTAAATCATCGGTTACTGTAAGGTAACATTTACATAGTAAATCATCTGTTACTGTAAGGTAACATATACATGGTAAATCATCTATAACTGTAAGGTAACACATACATGGTAAATCATCGGTTACTGTAAGATAACACATACATGGTAAATCATCTGTTACTGTAAGGTAACACATACATGGTAAATCATCTGTTACTGTAAGGTAACATATACATGGTAAATCATCTGTTACTGTAAGGTAACATATACATAGTAAATCATCTGTTACTGTAAGGTAACATATACATGGTAAATAATCTATAACTGTAACATAACACATACATGGTAA
The DNA here is from genome assembly GCA_029721355.1 of Tegillarca granosa. Classification (NCBI taxonomy): domain Eukaryota; kingdom Metazoa; phylum Mollusca; class Bivalvia; order Arcoida; family Arcidae; genus Tegillarca; species Tegillarca granosa. Next base: position 51,447 of record JARBDR010000191.1, read on the forward strand.
ATCATATGTAGCTGTAAGGTAACACACATGATCAATCATCTGTTACTGTAAGATAACACATACATGGTAATTCATCTGTTGCTGTTAGTTAACACATACATAGTAAATCATCTGTTACTGTAAGGTAACACATACATAGTAAATCATCTGTTGGTGTAAGGTAACACATACATGGTAAATCATTTGTTACTGTAAGATAACACATACATGGTAAATCATCTATAACTGTAACACATACATAGTAAATCATGTATAACTGTACGGTAACACATACATAGTAAATCATCTATAACTGTAAGGTAACAGATACATAGTAAATCATCTGTAAGTGTAAGGTAACATATACATGGTAAATCATCTATAACTGTAAGGTAACAGATACATAGTAAATCATCTGTAACTGTAAGGTAACATATACATGGTAAATCATCTATTACTGTAAGGTAACAGATACATAGTAAATCATCTGTAACTGTAAGGTAACATATACATGGTAAATCATCAGTTACTGTAAGACAACATATACATGGAAAATCATCTGTTACTGTAAGGTAACACATACATGGTAAATCATCTGTTACTGTAAGGTAACATATACATGGTAAATCATCTGTTACTGTAAGGTAACACATACATAGTAAATCATCTGTTGGTGTAAGGTAACACATACATGGTAAATCATTTGTTACTGTAAGCTAACAAATACATGGTAAATCATCTATAACTGTACAGTAACACATACATAGTAAATCATCTGTTACTGTAAGGTAACACATACATAGTAAATCATCTGTTACTGTCAGGTAACACATACATAGTAAATCATCTGTTACTGTAAGGTAACACATACATGGTAATTGATTTGTAACTGTAAGGTAACACATACATGGTAATTGATTTGTTACTGTAAGGTAACACATACATGGTAAATCATCTGTTGCTGTTAGTTAACATATACATAGTAAATCATCTGTTACTGTAAGGTAACACATACATAGTAAATCATCTGTTACTGTAAGGTAACACATACATGGTAAATCATTTGTTACTGTAAGATAACACATACATGGTAAATCATCTATAACTGTAAGGTAACACATACATGGTAAATCATCTATAACTGTACGGTAACACATACATAGTAAATCATCTGTTACTGTAAGGTAACACATACATAGTAAATCATCTGTTACTGTCAGGTAACACATACATAGTAAATCATCTGTTACTGTAAGGTAACACATACATGGTAATTGATTTGTAACTGTAAGGTAACACATACATGGTAATTGATTTGTTACTGTAAGGTAACACAATCATGGTAAATAATCTATTACTGTAAGGTAACAGAGACATGGTAAATCATCTATAACTGTAAGGTAACAAAGACATGGTCAATCATCTGTTACTGTAAGACAACATATACATGGTAAATCATCTGTTATTGTAAGGTAACACAGACATGGTAAATCATCTATAACTGTAAGGTAACACATACATAGTAAATCATCTGTTACTGTAAGGTAACACATACATGGTAAATCATCTGTTACTGTAAGGTAACACATGCATGGTAAATCATCTGTTACTGTAAGGTAACATATACATGGTAAATCATCTGTTACTGTAAGGTAACATATACATGGTAAATCATCTGTTACTGTAAGGTAACACATACATGGTAAATCATCTGTTACTGTAAGGTAACACATGCATGGTAAATCATCTGTTACTGTAAGGTAACATATACATGGTAAATCATCTGTTACTGTAAGGTAACATATACATGGTAAATCATCTGTTATGGTAAATCATCTGTTACTGTAAGGTAACATATACATAGTAAATCATCTGTTACTGTAAGGTAACATATACATGGTAAATCATCTGTTACTGTAAGGTAACATGTACATGGTAAATCATCTGTCACTGTAAGGTAACATATACATGGTAAATCATATGTAGCTGTAAGCTAACACACATGATCAATCATCTGTTACTGTAAGATAACACATACATGGTAAATCATCTGTTGCTGTTAGGTAACACATACATGGTAAATCATCTGTTACTGTAAGGTAACATATACATGGTAAATCATCTGTTACTGTAAGGTAACACATACATGGTAAATCATCTGTTACTGTAAGGTAACATATACATGGTAAATCATCTATAACTGTAAGGTAACACATACATGGTAAATCATATGTAGCTGTAAGCTAACACAGATGATCAATCATCTGTTACTTTAAGATAACACATACATGGTAAATCATCTGTTGCTGTTAGGTAACACATACATGGTAAATCATCTGTTACTGTAAGGTAACACATACATGGTAAATCATCTGTTACTGTAAGGTAACATATACATGGTAAATCATCTGTTACTGTAAGATAACACACACATGGTAAATCATCTGTTAATGTAAGGTAACACACATGATCAATCATCTGTTACTGGAAGATAACACATACATGGTCAATCATCTGCTACTGTAAGGTAACATATACATAGTAAATCATCTGTTAATGTAAGGTAACATATACATGGTAAATAATTTATAACTGTAACAGAACACATACATGGTAAATCATATGTAGCTGTAAGGTAACACACATGATCAATCATCTGTTACTGTAAGGTAACATATACATGGTTAATCATCTGTTGCTGTCAGTTAACACATACATGGTAAATCATCTCTTACTGTAAGGTAACACATACATGGTAAATCATCTGTTGCTGTTAGTTAACACATACATAGTAAATCATCTGTTACTGTAAGGTAACAGACATGATAAATCATCTGTTAATGTTAGTTAACAGATACATAGTAAATCATCTGTTACTGTAAGGTAACACATACATGATAAATCATGTTACATGATTTTATATCTTTGAATTTCCATTGTCTTTCATAAAGTGACACGAACCAAAAGTGTAGTAATTGTTTTCAAAGCTTATTTGTGCAATCATGTGAAGGGTTCTAAATTTGTTGCTTTACAAATAAAATTGAATTGCATATCCAAAAGTTCTTTGCGATTAATAATTTGATTTTAACAAGTTTTATTTTTCAGGTGATTCATGATATAAATAGAGCGCAGATAATCAATGATGCCTGGAATTTAGCTAAGTAAGTCTTATAGTCCTTTTTTCAACTGTTGTTGTATGTGGTAGGATAAATCTTAATCGACTGTTTAGTAAGCTCTAATCTTTTTAAAGTAAGCTTTTAATTTTAGTAACCGGAGCAGTGTATGTATTATACGTATGTTTAGTGTATTTGTTATACGTATGATTAGTGTATGTGTTATACGTATGTTCAGTGTATGTGTTATACGTATGTTTAGTGTATGTGTTATACTGTGTTTTACGTATGTTCAGTGTATTTGTTATACGTATCTTTAGTGTATGTGTTATACGTATGTTCAGTGTATGTGTTATACGTATGTTTAGTTTATGTGTTATACTGTTTTATACGTATGTTCAATGTATGTGTTATACGTATCTTTAGTGTATGTGTTATAAGTATGTTCAGTGTATGTGTTATACGTTTGTTTAGTGTATGTGTTATACTGTTTTATACGTATTTTCAGTGTATGTGTTATACGTATGTTCAGTGTATGTGTTATACGTATGTTTAGTGTATGTGTTATACTGTTTTATACGTATGTTCAGTGTATGTGTTATACGTATGTACAGTGTATGTGTTATACGTATGTTTAGTGTATGTGTTATACTGTGTTTTACGTATGTTCAGTGTATGTGTTATACGTATGTTCAGTGTATGTGTTATACGTATGTTCAGTGTATGTGTTATACGTATGTTCAGTGTATATGTTATACGTATCTTTAGTGTATGTGTGAAACTGTTTTATACGTATGTTCAGTGTATGTCTTATACGTATGTATAGTGTATGTGTTATACTGTGTTATACGTATGTTCAATGTATGTGTTGTACGTATGTTTAGTGTATGTGTTATAATTATGCTCAGTGTATGTGTTAAAATTATGCTCAGTTTATGTGTTATAATTATGCTCAGTGTATGTGTTATACGTAAGTTTAGTGTATGTGTTATAATTATGCTCAGTGTATGCGTTATACGTATGTTAAGCGTATATGTTATACGTATGTTTAGCGTATATGTTATACGTATGTTCAGTGTATGTGTTATACGTATGTTTAGTGTATGTGTTATACGTATGTTTAGTGTATGTGTTATACGTATGTTTAGTGTATGTGTTATACGTATGTTTAGTGTATTTGTTTTACGTATGTTTAGTGTATGTGTTATAATTATTCTCAGTGTATGTGTTATAATTATGCTCAGTGTATGTGTTATACGTATGTATAGTGTATGTGTTAAACGTATGTTCAGTGTATGTGTTGTAGGTATGTTCAGTGTATGGGTTATACGTATGTTTAGTGTATGTGTTATACGTATGTTCATCGATGTGTTTTACGTATGTTTAGTGTTTATGTTAAACGTATGTTCAGTGTATGTGTTATAATTATGCTCAGTGTATGTTTTATACGTATGTTCAGTGTATGTGTTATACGTATGTTTAGTGTATATGTTATACGTATGTTCAGTGTATGTGTTATACGTATGTTTAGTGTATATGTTATACGTATGTTCAGTTTATATGTTATACGTATGTTTAGTGTATATGTTATACGTATGTTCAGTGTATGTGCTATACGTATGTTTAGTGTATGTGTTATAATTATGCTCAGTGTATGTGTTTTACATTTACGTATGTTTAGTGTATGTGTTATAACTATGTTCAGTGTATGTGTTATAATTATGCTCAGTGTATGTGTTATACGTATGTTTAGTGTATGTGTTATAATTATGCTCAGTGTATGTGTTATAATTATGCTCAGTGTATGTGTTATACGTAAGTTTAGTGTAAGTGTTTTACGTATGTTCAGTGTATGTGTTATACGTAAGTTTAGTGTATGAGTTATACGTATGTTTAGTGTATGTGTTATAACTATGTTTAGTGTATGTGTTATACGTATGTTTAGTGTATGTGTTATAATTATGCTCAGTGTATGTGTTATAATTATGCTCAGTGTGTGTGTTATACGTATGTTTAGTGTAAGTGTTTTACGTATGTTAAGTGTATGTGTTGTAATTATGCTCAGTGTATGTGTTATAATTATGCTCAGTGTGTGTGTTATACGTATGTTTAGTGTAAGTGTTTTACGTATGTTAAGTGTATGTGTTATAATTATGCTCAGTGTATGTGTCATACGTATGTTTAGTGTATGTGTTATACGTATGTTCAGTGTATGTGTTGAACATACCATGTGTTATACGTATGTTCAGTATATGTGTTATACGTATGTTCAGTGTATGTGTTATACGTATGTTTAGTATATGTGTTATACGTATGTTCAGTGTATGTGTTAAACGTATGTTTAGTGTAAATGTTATACGTATGTTCAGTGTATGTGTTATACTTACGTTTCGTGTATGTGTTATACGTATGTTCAGTGTATGTATGATACGTATGTATAGTGTATGTGCTATACGTATGTTTAGTGTATGTGTTATAATTATGCTTATTGAATGTGTTTAACATTAACGTATGTTTATTGTTTGTGTTTTAGCTATGTTCAGTGTATGTGTTATACGTATATTCAGTGTATGTGTTATACGTATGTTTAGTATATGTGTTATAATTATGCTCAGCGTATGTGTTATAATTATGCTCAGTGTGTGTTATACGTATGTTCAGTGTATGTGTTGAACAAACTTTGTGTTATACGTATGTTCAGTGTTTGTGTTATACGTATGTTCAGTGTATGTGTTATACGTATGTTTAGTGTATGTGTTATACGTATGTTCAGTGTACGTGTTATACGTATGTTCAGTGTATGTGTTATACGTATGTTTAGTGTATGTGTTATAATTATGCTCATTGTATTAGTTTTACATTTACGTATGTTTAGTGTATGTGTTATAACTATGTTTAGTGTATGTGTTATACGTATGTTTAGTATATGTGTTTTACGTATGTTTAGTGTATTTGTTATACGTATGTTCAGTGTATGTGTTATACGTATGTTTAGTGTATGTGTTATAACTATATATGTTTGTCATAAAGATATGAATTGCTGAGACTATGATTTGTCTTAAACATACGAATTGTCGACAGAGGCCAAAGATATGAATTGTTGACGGAGACTGATTTGTCATAAAGAAATGAAATGTTGACAGAAATTTTGATTTGTCATAAAGAAATAAAATATTGACGGAGACTGTGATTTGTCATAAACATATCAATTGTTGCCGGTGACTGTTTTGTCAGAAAGATATGAATTGTTGACGGAGGCTGTAATTTGTCAAAAAGATATGAAATGTTGACGAAGACTGTGATATGTCATAAAGATATGAATTGTCGACGGTGGCTCTGATTTGTCAAAAAGATACGAATTATTGACGGAGGCTGTGATTTGTCAGAAAGATATGAATTGTTGACGGTGGCTGTGACTTGTCATAATGATACGATTATTGACGGTGGTTGTGATTTGTCATAAAGATACGAATTATTGACGGTGGTTGTGATTTGTCATAAAGATACGAATTATTGACGGTGGTTGTGATTTGTCATTAAGATACGAATTATTGACGGTGGTTGTGATTTGTCATAAGGATATGAATTGTCGACGGTTGTGATTTGTCAGAAAGATATGAATTGTCGACGGTGGCTGTGATTTGTCATAAAGCTAGGAATTATTGACGGAGGCTGTGATTTGTCAGAAAGATATGAATTGTTGACGGTGGTTGTGATTTGTCATAAAGATACGAATTATTGACGGTGGTTGTGATTTGTCATAAGGATATGAATTGTCGACGGCTGTGATTTGTCATAAAGATATCAATTGTTGACGGTGACTGTTTTGTCAGAAAGATATGAATTGTCGACGGAGACTAAAGACATGAATTGTTGATTGAGGCTGATTTGTCAAAAGAAATGAAATGTTGACAGAGATTGTGATTTGTCATAAAGAAATGAAATGTTGACGAAGACTGTGATTTGTCAGAAAGATATGAATTGTTGTGATTTGTCATAAAGATATGAATTGTTGACGAAGACTGTGATTTGTCATAAAGATATGAATTGTCGACGGTGGCTATGATTTGTCAAAAAGATATGAATTGTTATGATTTGTCATTAAGATATGTAATGTTGACGAAGACTGCGATTTTTTATAAAGATATGAATTGTCGACAGTGGCTGTGATATGTCAGAGAGATATGAATTGTTGTGATTTGTCATTAAGATATGTAATGTTGATGGAGGCTGTGATTTGTCATAAAGATATGAATTGTTGACGAAGACCGTGATTTGTCATAAAGATATGAATTATGCTGGAGGCCGTGATTTGTCCTTTTTTTTTTACTGGGATTTGTTTCTTTTTTATTATTTCATTCTTTTACGAACCAAAAAATCGGAAGATGTATTTCTTTTAACTAATATATTTATAAAATCCTTGCTTATAAATTCATCTTTTTTCTGCTTTTTTTTTTTTTTTTTTTTTTTTTTTTTTTGTAAAAAACGACAATTGGACCAATTTATAAAGTAAAAAGATTGTTACGATTTTTTGCCAGTATTCTTATTAGCTCACCTGAGCTATAGCGATGGTTCACCGTCCGTCGTCTGCCGTGCGTGGTCCGTCGTCCGTCGTGCGTTAACTTTTAACATAAAAATCATCTCCTCTAAAACTACCAAACCAAATTTGATGAAACTTAGTGATTATGATGCCTTGGTAAAGGCCTTTCAGATTTGCACAAATGAAGGAGTTATGTCCCCTTGGGGCCCCATAAGGGGGAAAATAGTGAAAAACTTTAAAAATCTTCACCTCTGAATCTGCAAGAGATATACCTTAGTTATTTCATTTATAACATCCTTAGGTCATGTAGTTTCAGATTTGCACAAATGGTAGCTATGAACTTTTTGTATAGGCATGTATATATGGTTCAAGGTCATATGTTGAAAGGTCAAGGTCACAGCTGCAAAGGAAGAATTAAATTGCTAATTAACATGAAAACTATTAACTTTTTGTATAGGCATGTATATTGGAATATTTTATGTATAGACATGACAATCATTTTGATATATGGTTCAAGGTCATGTGTTCAAAGGTCAAGTTCACGGCTGCAAAAGAAGACTGAAATTGCTAATTATCTTGAAAACTTTCAACTTTTTGTATAGGCATGTATATTAGAATATTTTAGGTATTGATATGACAATCATTTTGATATATGGTTTAAGGTCATATGTTTAAAGGTCAAGGACACAGATGCAAAAGAAGAATTAGATTGCTAATTATCTTGAAAACTATTAACTTTTTGTATAGGCATGTATATTAGAATATTGTAGGTATTGACATGGTAATCATTTTAATACATGATTCAAAGTCATATGTTGAAAGGTCAAGGTCACAGCTGCAAAAGAAGACTTAAATTGCTAATTATCTTAAAAACTATTAACTTTTTGTAAAGGCTATTATATTAGAATATTGTAGGTATTGACATGACGATCATATATGGTTTAAGGTCATATATGTTCAAAGGTCAAGGGCACAGTTGCATAAGTATACTGAAACTCGTTAATGGTTTGGAAATTATTTATTGCACTACAGTTACTTCATGCATATGATATAAGCTACTTATAAATGAAATGTTACTGTTTATATTTCTGATTAAGTTTTGTTGCAGTTCTTAACTTGAGAATACTTGTAAAGTTTCTGTACTGAATATATTGTCTTTTGTACTTTACAAACAATCTTAAACATATCCTCAGGTGAGCGTTAAGGCCCAAGGGCCTCTTGTTTTCTATTAACATTGTTTGATTAATCATGTACAGCAAACTTAAAATTTGATTAGACCTTTTATATGTAAAAACATAACGATAACAATGTAGTTTTATGTATTTCAAACGATACTTTAAATCTGGTTTCTTTGCAATATAATTTTTTTTAAGGTCTGGAGATTTAAAAATGGAAACAGCGTTAGGAACAGTTGAATATTTAAAGAAGGAAAGAGAATATATTGTTTGGGAAGCTGCATCTGATGAATTATCCTATGTAAACTCAATGTTAGAAAGAACTCCCTTATATGGGAAATTTTCTGTAAGTAAATTGTTTTGTTATTTTGTTTGTTTGCAAATGTTTACTTCTTTGTATTCTTTTTGTAATATTTTGAATAAAACTTTCTTAATAACAATGATAGTTCTTTTGAGAAAATGGTAATGATAGAGTTAAAGCTGTATTAAGTTTTCTAAGGAAAAAATAAAAACGGTGCTTATCTAATTATTGATGTTCCTAATGAACAATATTAAATTAGGTTATGTCATAAAAAACCGGGTCATTTAAACACAACTTACAAAACGGTGAAATATGATAAATTAAACACAGAACTTCATTGAATTTGTCATTTATGACTTAGTAAGGGATAAATAACATAATTGTGAATACATTTGGATATTAATTCGTGAAATGGCTTCATAACTTGAAGTTTAGACTTTTTTTAAAAATGGCCTTTAAAATTGGGTCAAGGTCACAAAACAAGGTCATGACCTAATTTGTGAATTGTGCAGTTTTAGGAACTTGTCTTGCAAATATTAAGAGATATATGAAATCAAAACATGTTAAAATGTTCCACATGACAAAATTTAGCAAGGTACCAAATTTCGTAACTATATAATAATCCGTAAAGGAGTTATTGCACCTGAAACGTAATTTTTTGCTTATAAATACTAAAATTGTGCATCAGCTTTAAAACTATAAATTTTTGTGTCACAAAAACACACAAACACTCATTCCGGAAATACATCGCTGAAAAATCATGAGGGTTAAGAAAATAGAATTTCGCATGACCGACTTTCCCATTTTCGCTGGCTAGGTAATATCGTCTGCTAGCTTGACAACATAGGAATATATACTGTAGGCCTAACAACAGCGATCTTACCTACAGCTGAATGAACTATTCCAGAATTTTCTACCCTAGCCCGCATGATTATTACAGCGATGTATTTCCGGAATGAGTTTTTGTGTGTTTTCCCATATTAAATCCCCGTAAGGATTTTAAAAAGCTCTGCATTTTATACTCCAGCTAAGATGGCATTTAATTGGTGGCAGTTAATTACGACAAAATGCATACGTCATAACGGTATGTGGCATGTTACAAAATCTTTTGATATCTCTTCTAAAACCTTGTAAAAACTAGTGCTACGGCAGACGTGAATCAGACAGTAAGTTTCTAGGGGGAGCAGATTATAGTTTGTGATTTTCAGCCCGTTCCTAAATCTAAAACGACCGCTGTTACTATAAATATAAAAAAACAGGAAAATGGCCATAATATATTTATTTGTTGATCATTTTACTTCAAACTTGGTATATGGATTACAGAACTCTGACCATTTAATATAATAAACGGGTTTTTCCGTGAATTTTTTCATCGGCATGTTATTGTTGCAATATGCAAATTAACAGCTAAATATAGGCAATTCTTTGTAAATCTTCTTCTCAGATATCACATGACCAAATGAAACCAAATTTGGCGTGGAAGGTCCCTAGGTGGAGTAGATTAAAGTTTGTGATTTTCGTCTCGATCCCAAATCCAAGATGGCCGCTGTTACTATAAAAATAAAAAGTAGGAAAATGGCCACCACATATTTATTTGTTGATGAATTTGGTTCAAATTTGGTATATGGAATGTAGAACTCTGGCCATTTAATATATTTAACGAGTTTTTCCGTAGTTTTTTTCAGTGGCAATTCTTTGAAAATTTTCTGAAACCACATGACCAAATGAAACCTTATTTGATGTGGAAGATTTCTAGGTGAAGTAGATTAAAGTTTGTGATTTTCGGCCCGATCCAAAATCCAAGATGGCCGCTGTCACTATAAATAGAAAAACAAAACAGGAAAATGCCCGTAACATACTTTTATGTTAAACTTTGTCATCTTAAGTTCAGTTGATACCAAACTTGGTCTGCATGTTTCTTGCAATGAAACGATTTTCTGTATATAAAAACAGTGCTGATAAATGTGAAACAAAGAACTAATTAACAGTTTTTCTGTCGACTCGCGAAGTTCTAGTTTGAATAGGCATATATATTAGAATATTGTATGGTCATTTTATATATGGTTCAAGGTCATAAGTTCAAAGGTCAAGGTCATAGCTGCAGGTCCATATGTTAAAAGGCCAAGGTCATAGCTACAGAAGAATACTGAAGTTGTTAATTATCTTGAAAACTATGAAATTTTTTGCATAGGCATGTATATTATAATATTCTAGGTATTGATATGACGATCACTTTGATATATGCTTTAAGGTCACATGTTTAAAGATCAAGGTCATAGCTGTATAGGAAGACTGAAATTGTTAATGTTCTTGAAAACTATTAACTTTTTGTATAGACGTATATATTAGAATATTGTAGGCATTGATATGGCAATCATTTTGATATATGATTCAAAGTCATACGTTCAAAGGTCAAGGTCAAAGATGCATTAGTAGACTTAAATTGCTAATTACCTTGAGAACTATTAACTAATTGTATTTGCATGTATATAAGAATGTAGTAGGTATTGATATGACATTTTTTTTTATTTTTGGTTTAAAGATCAAGAACATAGCTGCACAATTTTGGTTACTACATGCATGTAAAGAACTTATAAATGAAATAAATGAATGAGATATTTCTGATTAAGTTTTGTGCCAGTTTTGAACCAGTATTTTCTGTACTTAATCTTTTGTCTATTGCACTTTACAAACAATTTTGGACATATCTTCAGGTGAGCGTTAAGGCCCATGGGCCTCTTGTTAATCAAAATTTTAACAGCAAATGTTACGGTATAATCTTAAATTTAAAACATAAGATTAGCAAGGACTAAGCAAACTACTATTCACATGTCACAATGTTTCGTTTGTTACGAAAGACTTTTGCGTCAAAGAATTTTCAAAAACCGTTTTATTCTCTGATTGTGAGTACTTTTACGTACAAAAATCTTTTATCTCTAGCAAGGTCGTTATTGTGATTGCGTCGAAAAAATCTCTGCATTTGTTCAATGTAAACTGTTCCCATATCGGCTGTTGTTCTCTGTGGACATCCATTACGCCTGTAAACAGCTTTTATGTAATAATTGTCCCCCGCTTTCACCGAAAGGGGGAAATTAAGATGGGTTTGTCCGTCTGTCCGTCATTCCGTCCGTCACGTTTGGTTTCCGTGCAATGACTTCAGTTACAATTAAAGGTTTTTAATGAAACTTGGCACAAAGGTAGCTTATGACAAGAGCTCGCTTGGGATTGATTTTCGGGTCACTAGGCCAAAGGTCAAGGTCACTGTGACTATAAAAAGAAAACTTGTTTCCGGTCATTTAAAGGTTAACTGTTCAAGATGTTTTGGAAAGATTGGAACAATCATTCCTAAGGCACCGGGGTACAGACCCGGATGTTTCATCTTCTTCACTAGGTTCCGTTCGTTTTGATTTCTTACTACGCTGAAAAATGTAGTTCTGACATTGCAAAGAACTATTGCAAAGAAGTAGCGTTTGTCGTGTTATTGATGTTTTAACTATTGTTTTCAAACAGTCTACTCTTTTCACTTGTCAAATATTGTAATCTACGTACGCATTTGAATTGCGGAATGGGGTATAGTTTTTGTTAAAGTACGTATTTGAATTGCGGAATGGGATATAGTTTTTGTTAAACGACGCGGTAGAATACAAATTGAAACACAGGGGCTTGGTGTCAGGAATTTTGTGTTTTTTTTGTTTTAAAGATTATTCATTTGTGTTTTTATTACATGCGAGATTGTTACAAGTTCATACATATCGATAACTTTGCCAGAATTCCATTTTTAACAAACTTAAAAAAATTCCGAAAAAAACATTAAAAAACCCTCTCGGTATTTTTATATCCACGCATATATCAATGATAAAGTGAAATTTTTAATAAAATACAAGTAAGGGTTACCTTTTGTGTTGTTTATTTCATTAATTATTATTTTTTTAAAGTGTTAAATAAATAATGATTCCGTAAGTAATACACGTCGAGGTCGCCATTTTGTTTACAAGTAAACAACGTGACTTACAACGTTTGAGGTGCACCAACATGCCACTTTCTACTTTTAATCGTCTACAGTCAAATTATTACTATATAAAATGTGTGTATTTGTGGATAAAGTTCAAAGAATTTCGTTTCAATTAAATATTCAATATTTTAACATGCATATGTGTGTACATTTTAAGAAATGGCAATGCAAAGATGGAACAAGTCCCGACTTCCGCAAATAAAAGTTAAAAATTAAATTATATTAAATCATATTTCAAACATATTTTAATGTAATTCTCGTCTTGGAAAATAGTTTTTTATCGTGTCTGTCGGATGGAACAATCACATGGCCGTTTCGGGAGTTCCCATAACAAACACTAAATGAGAATATGTGAAAAACGTCACTTCCTGTTTTCATCAGAAAAAATGTCTTTGATGTTGAACTTGTGTACGAGCGCGACAAGTTTCTGTCTTACACGATTTTCTTGGCAGTGAACAACAATTTTAATCAACTTTCACTTTCATAGAAAATTGAAGCACTTATTAAAGGTATGATTTTATTGAGTTTACATAAAAACGTTAATATATTGCACATACCTGTTTCTCGTTACGATGCAATTGCGCCAATACACAATGAAATAAACTTGTGAAATCAACAATTTATAGTTAAAATAATTGAAAACAACAGCGTTTCTTCTTGATTTTATTAAATCTTTATTTCAAGCTCTCAGCCTCACATTCTGCAACTGAGTTTCAGCAAAAAAATGTCCGGATTTAGAGGTAAAAAATTGCCTTCCAAAATAAGAGGAAATTTAAAAATTATTAAAATTTAAAAATAAGGGTGTCCGAAAACATAGAGGGTCCGAAAACATCGAAGGATTACGGTACTTTCACTTTGAATTTCACGTTCTTAGACAAAAACTTTTCTGTCCGACAAAAACAGAGTTTCAGTGGTACATTAACATTGTATTGCAAATAACTGCTGTTGCAACAGAGCTACATGTATATGTTATTTAAATGAAATAAATATTTTTCAGAGATGTAAGCTGTTTCTAGTAATATTTCTGGCTATAGCATTGGTGGATATATGAACATGATGGACACACATGTTACAATGTTCTTGAATTTTTTTTCACACCACTCGCATGGGAAAAAATTAGGACATCTATGTCAACATTTAAAGCCCAAATACCATCAGCTGCCAATGGCTGTCTTTGGGGTGTCACACGCTTAACTTTGAAAACCATTGACATCTATGACACAATTGCCTGCAAAACTGCTTGCAGACAGCATACCTCTATTCTGGCAATCAGTACTACCACTTTGATGATATAATATCCTTCTTGAGATTTGGTTTGCATATTGTTTCACCTTGCAAAGACGATTTTTCGTCACTTGTATGAGGAACAAATTTTCTTGCCTATAAACTGCCTTCCCTGTTTTAATTTGACAGAATGCGACTCGTCTCACCCAACGAGGATTGATCAACCATTTGCATCTTGAACTACAAATGATTAACAGGAATTCATTTTGTTTTCACAGTAATAGTACAATGTGTGCCAGTTTTGCTACATATGTAATTGTTTCACTTAGTCATCAGGTTTATATAAAATTTTTTACAGATTTCCTAGAAACCTCCTGTCGACCTGGTCTGAAATTGTCAAAACTCATCCAGACTATAAAAATCGCTGTCACCACAGTATTTAGATTCTGATCTAAATCGTGATGTTTTTGTAGTTTATCCAGGCCAGTTTTGTCACACTGTTCTGGATACAATTATCTAACATATAGTTGGTAGTTTTCACAAGAGACCAGATAGCTCAGTTGGTGAAATGTCGGACTGCTAGGGAGGTCTTGGGTCTGAGACCATGGTTTGCCAATCCAATTTGTCTATTTCCAGTTACATTTTGAGGGTATTATCAATAGGGAAATGATGCCCAATCTCGATCAGAGAGATTAAATTGGTATGTTATGTCTCAGGGGTATTAATCTCAAAGGGGGAGTGTAATGAGTTGGGTCGGCCAGATAAGACAGTTGGTCAAACGTCCCACTGGTATTCAAATGGTCCTGATTTCAAAGATCATCCTCTATGTCTATGCATAACTTCCAATGACAGATTTCTTTGCCCTGCTGACGAAGTTTAAGAGGTTAAATCTAACAGGATTTGCAAATACATGGCTTGCTAAGGCTGTCGCCACTACCACCATTTGTACCAATTTCTCTCTTTGAAGACAATACATTTCTTCTGAATGGAAACAATACTTGCATAAGTAATATTAATTCTTAAAAGACAATGTTATCAGAACCATAATGGCATCTTATAAGTACAGTCAAATTAGTTTATCTTCTTCACTTTCATTGGAGGTGTTCAAAATTCCAACGGAAAACACAGTTCATATTATATGATGTGCTGTATGTTGTGTGTTGGTATTTCCAGTTTTTTTGGTTATTTGATAATGTCATTATCATTATGTACCATTGAAATGTTATAGATCACTGAAGTAACTTACAAAATAAGTTTTTTTGGTAAATAAGGAAATTGAATGAGTGAGAAATTATATCTATCCCTAGTTATTGTGAGCTGGATTTCTCTGAAACCTTATGTTACAACTGATCTGAATTTGTCAGACCTAACAGACCTGTATATCAACTTAGAAAATTAGGTTGGAGGTTGTTTATACCTTGTGTCAGAATTTGCAATTTGTTTCGTTGAAGCGAAGCCTTCAACATTTGTATGATTATAGATCACAGGCACACAGTGTTACAATTCACTATGAATCGCTCCTTGGATGCGTTGGAAGAAACGCATCCTTTGTTGGTACAGCAGGTCAGAACTAATTAAAAACATCTGAATCCCATCACTTCATTGCATGTTATTAAAACTTTTTAGCATCTACCACTATCAACCAGATAATGAATGTAATTTCAACAATCAGGCAAAGATACTTTTAAGATTACTTCATATTACAACTATCTTTTTGTACCGCCATTGTCCTTCCTGTTCCAATACCGTATGTGTCCTCTGTTTATACAATTTGCATAAGAGAAAATAACACATTGTTATTTATCCAATCTTTCAGTGCTGTCAGCACTTTGATTAATGAAACTTGGCACAGAGGTAGCATACGACAAGAGCTCGCTTGGGATTGATTTTCGGGTCACTAGGTCAAAGGTCAAGGTCACTTTGACTATAAATAGAAAATTGGTTTCTGGTCATTTAAAAGTTAACCGTTCAAGATTTGTGTCTCCTGTTTTCACCGAAAGGAAGACAAATTTTTCCAATTTCCCTCTTTGCATTTTATGCTAGGACTGTCCATATTACCCCTTATATACCATTACAATTACAGAAGTCTATTTCATTTGAATGCGGGGGACATAAATTCTATGAATTTGCTTGTTAGCAACAACTTTAGGGTCACTGTTAGTTTTATTCGCTTCAAGCTATATAATTTTTCTTGAAAACCCATCAATACAACCATTTAAGGCTATGCCATACGGTTTTAATTTATCGTAGGAGTCTACCTGCTAGACGTAATCTGGATTGTTACTAATTTATATCCGTCTATGCAGTCTTTTCCTTTTCTGTCTTAAAATCCCATCTCGAACCAAAATTGTCATCTATTTGTTCACAGTGTCACGTGGAACGGAATAACCTAATTGGATGTATTTATTATGCATCCACCTATAACTGTGAAATTGTCCAGAATTTTTAATCTATTCAGGATGGAAATTTCAAAATCGGTTATATCAGTTATCCTTCCTCGTTAATTATAACTATTTGACTTTCTTTTAAATTTGGATTTACATATCAAAATTCATTTGCTATCAATTAAAGGCTTAAAATTTCAGCATGGGACAAACCAAGTCCAAAGTATGTTCTCAATATTTCCGATTTATGTTCCATGTTTAATTATACCTATAAATGTTGCGCCATTGCTTTTTATACTGTCCTTTGTATTATTACGCGAAAGATACGAGTTATTACGCGAAAGTAACAGGTTATTTCGGCGAATGTTTCGCGTTTTTACGCGAAAAAAGTCATTTTGTTTGTTCAACTTAACCGAGCCCAATAGGCTCTTGTAATTTTTTTATATACCTTTGTCTGATTTATAATGGATTAAATGCTTTCAAAGTGAACCTAAACTCGTCTTGTAATAAGTTCCAGATAATTTATATTTTAAATTTGGTATCATTAATCCATTTATTGTATGATAAATGAATTTTGCCATTGTCATTGGATATCAAAATGAAATTTGCAAGTTAGGTAGGATATGTAAGGTTTTTATGTTAAAGACCTAGACTCATATATTATTAAAAAATTGCAAAACTAAATTTGTTATCTGTTTATGCATGTAAAGAGGATTGTTTTGCATCCGCGCCCTTATGACTTCTTATTACGCAACTTTTTTTTTTTTAAAAAAAAAAAAAAAAAGTTTTTCATGTTTAGCAGTACTAAATTCGATTTGAAAAGTTAAGTGGAAATCTATTTTTCTTTTTTAGAAATATATGGTAGAAATGGTTGGTGAAATATTCAATGAGACAGGATTAGATAACACTGGAGCTAAACATTTAGAATCGTACGTTATTTATACAACATTATTATATACACAACTACGGCGATGAAACACTTTTTAAACATGTTATTCGAATAATTTTAATTACTTTTTGCCAGTGATTGAAAAATATATCTTACTTTTTATAACTTTGTATATCTTTCAATTTTATATGTAATATTTAGTTTTTATATCTATATGTGTAACTAAGCTTAAGGATCGAATGCAATTAATAGTAGTTAAAGAATTTTTTTCAATACTTTTTTAAATAAAATTTTTATTAAAAGAAAAATGCATGATGCGGAATAATACTTGTTTATCCGTGTTTTATATTCATGTTTATCGAAGAATAAAAATCCTGCGTGGTGTCGGCCAAGACAGTTTCTTAACCACATCTATTATGACGGTAGGAATTACCTCGCAATAAATCAAACATAAACATACTAGTACATACCCAAAACACTGTCCTTTAAACAAAGTAAAATCTTTGAAAACTGACTTATTTAGTTATACAGGTGAACTTTCACCAGAGAAGTTAGACCGAGTGCTCAGATAGGGTAACACATCCTGTCTATCTATCTACACCCGTCACTTGCGAAAAGAAATTCGGGATTGAAAGAAACAGATTCGGACAGCAAGTCCATACGTGAAAAATGACCAGAACAAAAAGACGACCAAACAAACTAGGTTAAATTATTTTACATAATTCTATATATCCGATATGTACTGCTAAAATACATCATTTGTATTTAATATGTGCTGTTAAATTATACAGTATGAACTTGTTAAGAGACATGATATTTTGACAGGCTTTTGAGATCTATAATATCATCTAAAGCATGTGGCTATGGTATTAAGTCTTGTATAGATGAATCCAGCAGACTGTTCAATCAATGGATGACTGGCCCAGGCACAAATATGTAAGTGTTCTTATAATTTAATTTTTTTTATATACTTTACAATTTCCACTAAAAAATCAGATCAACTATTGCAATCAATCTTCGTCCGTCGTCTGTCGTGCGTTAACTTTTTAAAGATTTGATCTTCTCCAAAAACCACCGAGCCAAATTTAATGAAATTGGGAACCACTGTGCCTGGTAGAAGGCCTTTCAGATTTGCACAAATGAAGAAGTTATGTTCCCTTCGGGCCCCACAAGGGGGATAAAGTAAAACTAGTAAAATTCTCTCCCCTGAATGTACATAAGGTATATCTCAGTTTTCTTATTTTTAGTTTAAAATTTTAAAAAAGTCCTATTAGCAAAAAAAAGAAAACATGAAGAAGAAGGAAAAAAAACAGTGTCATTATCTGTTCTATATAGTCCAGGATATTGAATATTTAATTGTTAAATGTTTGTCCTTGACCTTTCAACACGTGTACCTAAACTATATATTAAAATGATCCATATTTCAAAACCTGCAATATTTTAATATACATGCCAATTTTTCAGGGATTCGTGTGGAAAGCAAAAGTTGGTAGTTTGCCAGAATTAATTATTTCAGTATTATAATGCAACTTACTAATTCAACAAATGACTGTTGAATTGTTGACCTTAAGCTATAAATCATGATTGTTGAAACAATACAAACAATATTCTAATATATATAACCATACCATTTTTTGAGAATTATCCATTCCTTTGTCTTTGCCTTGCTATACCCAAAGTAAAATGAAAAGCAGGCTAAAATTATATAGAATAACTTTTAAACGGCATTGTTCATTATCATTAAAATCGGTCAGTTTATTATCTAAATCATTGTGTTTTCAACGCGGTAAAAAAATTAACGTACCATGTCAGGTAGTGCAAGCAGTGAAAAGCAAACATTTCGTGCATAAAAAATCGTCAAAACAATTTTACATATTATATTGGGACATTCAAAATGGTCGGCAATTTAAATGCCGAAACCAGGTTATTTATCAACCAAATTAGTTTAAATTTGACATAAAAAATAGATACATAGCTTTTATTATACATATAAAATAGGACTTTCTCTTACATTTCAAAATAGATTGTAATTAGCGGAATATACAAGTAAGCTGCTATTAATAGCTTTTTCAGACAATGTCACACATTTGTTCAGACGTTATTTACATAGTGTTGAGTCTATTGTCTGAAATATCCATGATCAAGTTTTACTTACACAAATGATATTTAATTTTTGTAATGTTTTAATTCCAGGATAGATGCATCTTTAAGATATACGGTTTACTGTACAGGAATCAAATATGGAGGCGTGGAAGAGTGGGACTTTGCATTCAATCAGTATAAAACATCAAATGTAGCATCAGAAAAATCTCGACTTATGTCGGCATTAGCATGTAGTAAAGAAACGTGGATATTAAGCAGGTTTGCCGTTTTTTTTGGTCGGGTTGCACGGAGTGCAAATCCGATTTATAGCATGGTGAATGTCGGGTGGGTGGGGGGGGGGGGGAATAGGGTACCAACTTTGTGAACTCAACTACAGTTTTCAACCAAAAATCTTGAAACTTCACAGAATGTTTTATATATATTACAATTGTGCACCTGACTTCATGGAAATATTTCAAGATTTTTTTCCTATTTTTCTAGACTTTGAAACCTAGTCACCTTTTAGCAAGATTTTGAACGGGGGTACCTACTTTGTGAACTTAACTCCTCTCACAGTTTTCAACCAAAAGCCTTGGAACTTCACAGAATGTTTCTATATATATTGAAGATGTGCAACTGACTTTGGAAATATTTTATGATTTTTTTCCCCATTTTCATGACTTTCTGTGAAGTATAAAACACCTTTTGCACCTTGCTTTGTGTAATTATTTAAAATTCCTTTCACACTTTACACCCATTCAATAGAAATTTAAGAAACAACCCGGCCCATTAAGTCTTTGATCCATTTTTAGCTCACCTGAGCACAAAGTGCTCATGTGAGCTATTTGTATCAATAGAGGCAGACCCTCCGTCGTCCGTCGTCCATCGTCCGTCCGTCCGTCCGTCAACAATTGCTTCAAACGACTTCTTCTCAGAAACTTATGGTCACATTTTGTTTAAACTTGGTCAAAAACATCTATAGAACATTGCCTTTCAGATTTTTGTTTTTGGTTGCCATAGCTACCAAATGTGGGTCACAATGACCTACATAGTTAAAAATCTAAAAAAAATCTTCTTCTCCAAAACCACTTCACTGAGATAAAATCTGATGTGATATTTGGCATCTACGACATCTTATATACCAAGTTTGTGAATTTCAATAATTTTTATGAGAAATTAGGTTACGCTTTTTTTTGCGTTTATTTTTTTTATATTGTAAATAGTACTATTTTTACTAAAATTACAATAATGAATAAATTTAGATGAACTCTTTTTCCAAACATCATTTTCTTATGTGAAGAATTTTCATGAAATTCTGTAAAATACGAGTCGCTTTTTTCGGCCTTTTTATTTTCAATTCTAGACTTAACCAGGTATTATCAAGACATACCAGTTACATTTAAACTCAGGTGAGCAAATTAGGGCCATCTTGGGCCTCTTGTTTCACATTCTCAAGAAGTATTGACGTTCCAATCATACTTTCTGTTATTTATTTGAATTATTTTTAGTTAAAAAATTAAGTTAACCATTTCATCTGAGTCGGGATTTAAAAAGCGCTGTATATTTGATAAAACATAAATATCTTTTAAATGAAATTAAATGATTTTATTACTTCTACTCGATCTCAACATATTTATCTAAGAATTTAGATTTGATATTTAATGGTACGGTATTTTATTGGTAACTGTTTTAATTCAAGGGTATGAACAAAGGTTACATGCTGACAAGCAATTTGATTCTTTTTAAAAAATTGTAAAAACTATTTGGTTTTATATTTTAGATACCTAAGATATGCATTGACACCAGACCAAATACGAAAACAAGATGCCACTTCAGTGCTGGTTTATATATCACGTAATTCTGTCGGTCGATCACTCACCTGGGACTTTATAAGAGCTAACTGGGATTATATATTTAATGAGTAAGTTTTTGTTGCTAGATTGTTAAGAAATTCAATTATCTTTTCTGTTTGTTATACTAAAACTTGTTACATAATGTTTGTATCCTTCATTTAAAACAAAAACATATACTAAAAGAATACAAATGAATCTTTTGTATGTATTTGTTCTGATGCTACAATCATTAATTAAATCTCTTGTATTTTTTAATGGGACATTATTAAACCAAAGTCTTTGTTTCAGATGGTTACCAATAAAAACAAAGGATGAATTTGGTTCATTTGGGTGATTTATTATTAGTTTTAAAACTAGTATAGGCCTAGTTGTTTGGTATTTGGTTTTAGTTCACCTGACCGAAAGGTCATGTGAGCTTATGGCGCGTCGTGTGTGTGTGTGTGTGTGTGTGTGTGTGTGTGTGTGTCGTTAACTTATTTTCGACTTATACTCCTGCTGACAGATTTAAAGGATACTTGGACAGTAGCATCTATGGGCCGGTGCAATTCAGATTTGTTCATAGCTTTGCCATGGCTACGAAAAGTAGGTCAAGGTGACATAGGGGTGAAAAAATCTTTAAAAAATCTTCTTCTCTGAAACCGATGATGTCATATTTGGATTCCCTAGGGTCTTAAGCCTATAGTTTGTTTATCTCGTGAAATACCTTTGTTCATCTCGTGAAATACCTTAAACAATAGGTTACGCGTTTTTGCGTTTAATTTAAAAAATTCTTAAAATAGCTTTAAATTGTTAAAAGTTGACTATTTTGACTATTTGATCAGATAATGACATGGGGTTTTCAGTTTTGACTTTTCCTTAAAATCACCTTTGAAATAGGGTCAAGGTCTCAAATCAAGGTCATTACCTAATTTGTGATTTGTGCAGTTTTAGGCAGTTTTCTTGCAAACATTGTGAGATATATGAAATCAAACATTTTTAAAATGTTCAGTATGGCAAAATTTAACAAGGAACCAAGTTTCGTAACTGTATGATATGACAATGATTTTGATATATGGTTCAAGGTCCATACATTCAAAGTTTAAGGTCATAGCTGAATATATAACATAAATACCAGTTAAATCTTGATGATTAAGAAGACTGGATTTGTTAATTATCTTGAAAACTATTAACTTTTTGTATAGGCATTTATATTAGGATATTTAAGGTATTGATATTATGATCATTTTGATATATGGTTCAAAATCATATGTTCAAAGGTCAAGGTCATTGCTACATAATTGTAATGAATTTGTTAATTATCTTGAACACATATTATCTTGTTGCATAGGCATGTATATTAGAATATTGTAGGTATTGACATGACAATCATTTTGATTTACAATTCAAGGTATTACGTAATATAGGACATATCCTTGGATAAGCGTAAAGATCCCTAACATTTTTGTTTTGTCTTTGATCCCCGTTTGTCGACAAATGATCTTGTAGTTCATGGTTTTAATTTTACAGTTATATTGTCCTTATAAAGTTCTTTATTTTTATTATAATGTTAACCGATCAGTTCGTGTAAAGAAATATTATTAGGCACAAGGTTAATATTAAAAAGAAATGTGTCTTTGTTTCAGAAAATGGTTTCAACTTTATAATGTATTTTAATTCAAACTTAATCTGCTACAATCTGTTACTTGTAGAATTTCGAAGTATAAAATAAAAATTTGCAATTAAGCGAATAATGTTATTCTTTCTTCAATACAACTTTGTTTTTATTTCCATGCAGCTATAGGGCAGGAATATCAAGCTTTGCCAGATTCATTTCTGGAATAACTGCAAAATTTAATACAAATTTTGATTTACAACAGGTACAAATTCTAATTTGGATTTCCGTTTTTGTGTTTGCTCGAAAAAAGATGCTTTTATTATTATTTTTTCTTGTTTATCATTTTTATGAGTTTTCGTTTCTATATGCATGATAGCTTTGTGGTGGTTGAACAGCTAGACAAAAAATAATTATTAATTAATGTTTGTTGATGAATGAATATTGAAGTTGCTGGTTTGGTACTAAATTGATCAATACCTTTTTAATGAAAAACGTCTCTCTGTCTAGATAAATTTCCTTAAAAGATTAAAAACAACCTGATAGTATATTTTCTTTATAGCAAGTCATAAATTAAACGAATTACAAATAATCATGGTCAACTCATTATTTAACTGCATTTCAAATTTACAGATATCGACCCTCACTTTATAGATTAGCAAAACTCGTGGACGGCATAACGAAAAAATTCAATTCAAAATATGAAAATGATCAGGTAATTTCACATTGTCTTTAAATAACCAATACATTTAAACCTATGGTAAAAAATATTTCGTTTAGTCAAGCAAAAGGGATTTTTTTTTTTAGATTTTTGTTATATTTTGATCTTTGTAACAATTGATTAAAAAATTCTCTTTAATTATTGCATGTAGTCGAAATTTAGTATAAAACATGACGTTTATTTTCTTGTATCAAACGTTTAATTGTTTTTCTTGAGTGCAGTGAAACATAATTGAAAAAAAAAAAACAACACAATGTAAAAACCACAAATATTGCATTTGTTTTCACAATGATTAGAAATTATGATTAATTCTGAAGATCATTAAATTTTCTTTATTATCAGAAAAGACATTTATTACGATTTGACAAAAATGAAAATGATCAATTTTGTGTCTGTGATTTACGGAAATTAATACTGAAAGTAATACCTTTTTGTTTGACTGAACCTATGTAAATTGTTGCATTTTGCTCCATGTTATGCCATGAATTTGTTTATATATTAACGTTGAATTCTAACTAATACTTTTTTTATTTATGATTGATGTATATAGATATGGAACTGGATTTTTTTCCTTTACTCGTCTAATTGGCGGTATCACTGAATCATTTAATACAAATTTAGATGTTTCACAGGTAAATCCCAAATATAATTGACGTTCTATGTTATACCTATAACGTTTGAGCAACACTATATACATGCCTTGTTATTGTCTTGTATTTACTAAAAAGATCATTCCTAACTTTTTGAATGAGTAGTTAATGAAACCATTAAAGAAAGAAACAAACGTTAAAAGTATCTTGTTGTACGTTAATGATAAGTGTATTTAATAAGTTAACATTTTCAATAGAATATTAGTATTTCCAGATATTATTTAGAATTTCAAAAATAACTCTTTTAGAACATTTGTATTTCCATAAAGAAAAGCGTATTTGCTCGAATAAAAGAATAAATAATAAATTTTTGTCAACTTGTTCGGTCATTGTACGCTTGAATGTGACAGGGCGTACTGCCTGTTATATTTCCTTAGAATTTATATTTAATAACCTATCTGCAATACAAAAATATATAAGTGTAACCTGTATAACATGGATTTTTATATAAATTTGGATACATTTCTCACACGAACTGTCCAAAAAACAATTTGGCTGAAGAATTGGACTAAAACCTTCACATTTGGACCCTTACACCCTAAAAGGTTCATTATTTGTTCTGTAATTTTAGTAATGAGGTTTTTTATACATAGACCAACTACCTTGTATTCATCTAATGTAATTTTTTTTCTACCTCCTGAATCAACTTTACTAGTCAGATAACCAAGTATAATTATTGCAAGGTCAGTTTGTTTAAGGGACCTCCCAACTCTTGTATAAAATTCAATTTCAAAATATATGTTAATATTTTGGTCATCTTATGAAACAGTTAAAAAAGATCTTTTTGTATATTAAGTTATGCTAAAAAGTTGCAATATTTCTTATTATATAATCTTGAATAAGCTGTCTAACATCACAATCACTAAATTGGCTAGCAAGCAGACAAAAAAAAACTACCTAAATAAAATTTGCCAGCAAGCAGACAATAACAAACTACCTAAATAAAATTGGCCAGCAAGCAGACAATAGAAAACTACCTAAATCAAATTGGTCAGCAAGCAGACAATAGGAAACTACCTGAATCAAATTGGTCAGCAAGCAGACAATAAGAAACTACCTAAACCAAATTGACCAGCAAGCAGACAATAACAAACTACCTAAATCAAATTGGCCAGCAAGCAGACAATAACAAACTACCTAAATAAAATTAGCCAGCAAGCAGACAATAACAAACTACCTAAATAAATTTGGCTACCAAGCAGACAATAACAAACTACCTGAATCGAATTGGCCAGCAAGCAGACAATAGAAAACTACCTAAATCCAAATTGGCCAGCAAGCAGACAATAACAAACTACCTAAATCAAATTGGCCAGCAAGCAGACAATAACAAACTACCTAAATCAAATTGGCCAGCAAGCAGACAATAACAAACTAACTATATCAAATTGGCTAGCAAGCAGACAATAACAAACTACCTAAATCAAATTGGCCAGCAAGCAGACAATAACAAACTACCTAAATCAAATTGGCCAGCAAGCAGACAATAACAAACTTCCTAAATCAAATTGGCCAGCAAGCAGACAATAACAAACTACCTAAATCAAATTGGCCAGCAAGCAGACAATAGGAAACTACCTTAATCAAATTGGCTAGCAAGCAGACAATAACAAACTACCTAAATCAAATTGGCCAGCAAGCAGACAAAAGGAAACAACATATATCAAATTGGCTAGCAAGCAGACAATAACAAACTACCTAAATCAAATTGGCCAGCAAGCAGACAAAAGGAAACAACCTATATCAAATTGGCTAGCAAGCAGACAATAACAAACTACCTAATTCAAATCGGCCAGCAAGCAGACAATAGCAAACTACCTAAATCAAATTGGCCAGCAAGCAGACAATAACAAACTACCTAAATCAAATTGGCCAGCAAGCAGACAATAACAAACTCCCTAAACCAAATTGGCCAGCAAGCAGACAGTAACAAACTACCTAAATCAAATTGGCCAGCAAGCAGACAATAACAAACTACCTAAATCAAATTGGCTAGCAAGCAGACAATAACAAACGACCTAAATCAAATTGGCCAGCAAGCAGACAATAACAAACTACCTAAATCAAATTGGCCAGCAAGCAGACAATAACAAACTTCCTAAATCAAATTGGCCAGCAAGCAGACAATAACAAACTACCTAAATCAAATTGGCCAGCAAGCAGACAATAGAAAACTACCTAAATAAAATTGGCCAGCAAGCAGACAATAACAAACTACCTAAACCAAATTGACCAGCAAGCAGACAATAACAAACTACTTTAATAAAATTGGCTAGCAAGCAGACAATAACAAACTACCTAAATCAAATTGGCCAGCAAGCAGACAATAACAAACTACCTAAATCAAATTGACCAGCAAGCAGACAATAGAAAACTACCTAAACCAAATTGGCCAGCAAGCAGACAATAACAAACTACCTAAATAAAATTGGCTAGCAAGCAGACAATAAAAAACTACCTAAATCAAATTTGCCAGCAAGCAGACAATAACAAACTACCTAAATCAAATTGGCCAGCAAGCAGACAATAACAAACTACCTAAATCAAATTGGCCAGCAAGCAGACAATAACAAACTACCTGAATCAAATTGGCCAGCAAGCAGACAATAACAAACTACGTAAATCAAATTGGCCAGCAAGCAGACAATAACAAACTACCTAAATCAAATTGGCCAGCAAGCAGACAATAACAAACTACCTGAATCAAATTGGCCAGCAAGCAGACAATAACAAACTACCTAAATCAAATTGGCCAGCAAGCAGACAATAACAAACTACCTAAATCAAATTGGCCAGCAAGCAGACAATAACAAACTAACTATATCAAATTGGCTAGCAAGCAGACAATAACAAACTACCTAAATCAAATTGGCCAGCAAGCAGACAATAACAAACTACCTAAATCAAATTGGCCAGCAAGCAGACAATAACAAACTTCCTAAATCAAATTGGCCAGCAAGCAGACAATAACAAACTACCTAAATCAAATTGGCCAGCAAGCAGACAATAGGAAACTACCTTAATCAAATTGGCTAGCAAGCAGACAATAACAAACTACCTAAATCAAATTGGCCAGCAAGCAGACAAAAGGAAACAACCTATATCAAATTGGCTAGCAAGCAGACAATAACAAACTACCTAATTCAAATCGGCCAGCAGCAGACAATAGCAAACTACCTAAATCAAATTGGCCAGCAAGCAGACAATAACAAACTACCTAAATCAAATTGGCCAGCAAGCAGACAATAACAAACTCCCTAAACCAAATTGGCCAGGAAGCAGACAGTAACAAACTACCTAAATCAAATTGGCCAGCAAGCAGACAATAACAAACTACCTAAATCAAATTGGCTAGCAAGCAGACAATAACAAACGACCTAAATCAAATTGGCCAGCAAGCAGACAATAACAAACTACCTAAATCAAATTGGCCAGCAAGCAGACAATAACAAACTTCCTAAATCAAATTGGCCAGCAAGCAGACAATAACAAACTACCTAAATCAAATTGGCCAGCAAGCAGACAATAGAAAACTACCTAAATAAAATTGGCCAGCAAGCAGACAATAACAAACTACCTAAACCAAATTGACCAGCAAGCAGACAATAACAAACTACTTTAATAAAATTGGCTAGCAAGCAGACAATAACAAACTACCTAAATCAAATTGGCCAGCAAGCAGACAATAACAAACTACCTAAATCAAATTGACCAGCAAGCAGACAATAGAAAACTACCTAAACCAAATTGGCCAGCAAGCAGACAATAACAAACTACCTAAATAAAATTGGCTAGCAAGCAGACAATAAAAAACTACCTAAATCAAATTTGCCAGCAAGCAGACAATAACAAACTACCTAAATCAAATTGGCCAGCAAGCAGACAATAACAAACTACCTAAATCAAATTGGCCAGCAAGCAGACAATAACAAACTACCTGAATCAAATTGGCCAGCAAGCAGACAATAACAAACTACGTAAATCAAATTGGCCAGCAAGCAGACAATAACAAACTACCTAAATCAAATTGGCCAGCAAGCAGACAATAACAAACTACCTGAATCAAATTGGCCAGCAAGCAGACAATAACAAACTACCTAAATCAAATTGGCCAGCAAGCAGACAATAACAAACTACCTAAATCAAATTGGCCAGCAAGCAGACAATAACAAACTAACTATATCAAATTGGCTAGCAAGCAGACAATAACAAACTACCTAAATCAAATTGGCCAGCAAGCAGACAATAACAAACTACCTAAATCAAATTGGCCAGCAAGCAGACAATAACAAACTTCCTAAATCAAATTGGCCAGCAAGCAGACAATAACAAACTACCTAAATCAAATTGGCCAGCAAGCAGACAATAGGAAACTACCTTAATCAAATTGGCTAGCAAGCAGACAATAACAAACTACCTAAATCAAATTGGCCAGCAAGCAGACAAAAGGAAACAACCTATATCAAATTGGCTAGCAAGCAGACAATAACAAACTACCTAAATCAAATTGGCCAGCAAGCAGACAAAAGGAAACAACCTATATCAAATTGGCTAGCAAGCAGACAATAACAAACTACCTAATTCAAATCGGCCAGCAAGCAGACAATAGCAAACTACCTAAATCAAATTGGCCAGCAAGCAGACAATAACAAACTACCTAAATCAAATTGGCCAGCAAGCAGACAATAACAAACTCCCTAAACCAAATTGGCCAGCAAGCAGACAGTAACAAACTACCTAAATCAAATTGGCCAGCAAGCAGACAATAACAAACTACCTAAATCAAATTGGCTAGCAAGCAGACAATAACAAACGACCTAAATCAAATTGGCCAGCAAGCAGACAATAACAAACTAACTAAATCAAATTGGCCAGCAAGCAGACAACAAACTTCCTAAATCAAATTGGCCAGCAAGCAGACAATAACAAACTACCTAAATCAAATTGGCCAGCAAGCAGACAATAGAAAACTACCTAAATAAAATTGGCCAGCAAGCAGACAATAACAAACTACCTAAACCAAATTGACCAGCAAGCAGACAATAACAAACTACTTTAATAAAATTGGCTAGCAAGCAGACAATAACAAACTACCTAAATCAAATTGGCCAGCAAGCAGACAATAACAAACTACCTAAATCAAATTGACCAGCAAGCAGACAATAGAAAACTACCTAAACCAAATTGGCCAGCAAGCAGACAATAACAAACTACCTAAATAAAATTGGCTAGCAAGCAGACAATAAAAAACTACCTAAATCAAATTTGCCAGCAAGCAGACAATAACAAACTACCTAAATCAAATTGGCCAGCAAGCAGACAATAACAAACTACCTAAATCAAATTGGCCAGCAAGCAGACAATAACAAACTACCTGAATCAAATTGGCCAGCAAGCAGACAATAACAAACTACGTAAATCAAATTGGCCAGCAAGCAGACAATAACAAACTACCTAAATCAAATTGGCCAGCAAGCAGACAATAACAAACTACCTGAATCAAATTGGCCAGCAAGCAGACAATAACAAACTACCTAAATCAAATTGGCCAGCAAGCAGACAATAACAAACTACCTAAATCAAATTGGCCAGCAAGCAGACAATAACAAACTAACTATATCAAATTGGCTAGAAAGCAGACAATAACAAACTACCTAAATCAAATTGGCCAGCAAGCAGACAATAACAAACTACCTAAATCAAATTGGCCAGCAAGCAGACAATAACAAACTTCCTAAATCAAATTGGCCAGCAAGCAGACAATAACAAACTACCTAAATCAAATTGGCCAGCAAGCAGACAATAGGAAACTACCTTAATCAAATTGGCTAGCAAGCAGACAATAACAAACTACCTAAATCAAATTGGCCAGCAAGCAGACAAAAGGAAACAACCTATATCAAATTGGCTAGCAAGCAGACAATAACAAACTACCTAATTCAAATCGGCCAGCAAGCAGACAATAGCAAACTACCTAAATCAAATTGGCCAGCAAGCAGACAATAACAAACTACCTAAATCAAATTGGCCAGCAAGCAGACAATAACAAACTCCCTAAACCAAATTGGCCAGCAAGCAGACAGTAACAAACTACCTAAATCAAATTGGCCAGCAAGCAGACAATAACAAACTACCTAAATCGAATTGACCAGCAAGCAGACAATAGAAAACTACCTAAACCAAATTGGCCAGCAAGCAGACAATAACAAACTACCTAAATAAAATTGGCTAGCAAGCAGACAATAAAAAACTACCTAAATCAAATTTGCCAGCAAGCAGACAATAACAAACTACCTAAATCAAATTGGCCAGCAAGCAGACAATAACAAACTACCTAAATCAAATTGGCCAGCAAGCAGACAATAACAAACTACCTGAATCAAATTGGCCAGCAAGCAGACAATAACAAACTACGTAAATCAAATTGGCCAGCAAGCAGACAATAACAAACTACCTAAATCAAATTGGCCAGCAAGCAGACAATAACAAACTACCTGAATCAAATTGGCCAGCAAGCAGACAATAACAAACTACCTAAATCAAATTGGCCAGCAAGCAGACAATAACAAACTACCTAAATCAAATTGGCCAGCAAGCAGACAATAACAAACTAACTATATCAAATTGGCTAGCAAGCAGACAATAACAAACTACCTAAATCAAATTGGCCAGCAAGCAGACAATAACAAACTACCTAAATCAAATTGGCCAGCAAGCAGACAATAACAAACTTCCTAAATCAAATTGGCCAGCAAGCAGACAATAACAAACTACCTAAATCAAATTGGCCAGCAAGCAGACAATAGGAAACTACCTTAATCAAATTGGCTAGCAAGCAGACAATAACAAACTACCTAAATCAAATTGGCCAGCAAGCAGACAAAAGGAAACAACCTATATCAAATTGGCTAGCAAGCAGACAATAACAAACTACCTAATTCAAATCGGCCAGCAAGCAGACAATAGCAAACTACCTAAATCAAATTGGCCAGCAAGCAGACAATAACAAACTACCTAAATCAAATAGGCCAGCAAGCAGACAATAACAAACTCCCTAAACCAAATTGGCCAGCAAGCAGACAGTAACAAACTACCTAAATCAAATTGGCCAGCAAGCAGACAATAACAAACTACCTAAATCAAATTGGCTAGCAAGCAGACATTAACAAACGACCTAAATCAAATTGGCCAGCAAGCAGACAATAACAAACTACCTAAATCAAATTGGCCAGCAAGCAGACAATAACAAACTTCCTAAATCAAATTGGCCAGCAAGCAGACAATAACAAACTACCTAAACCAAATTGACCAGGAAGCAGACAATAACAAACTACTTTAATAAAATTGGCTAGCAAGCAGACAATAACAAACTACCTAAATCAAATTGGCCAGCAAGCAGACAATAACAAACTACCTAAATCAAATTGACCAGCAAGCAGACAATAGAAAACTACCTAAACCAAATTGGCCAGCAAGCAGACAATAACAAACTACCTAAATAAAATTGGCTAGCAAGCAGACAATAAAAAACTACCTAAATCAAATTTGCCAGCAAGCAGACAATAACAAACTACCTAAATCAAATTGGCCAGCAAGCAGACAATAACAAACTACCTAAATCAAATTGGCCAGCAAGCAGACAATAACAAACTACCTGAATCAAATTGGCCAGCAAGCAGACAATAACAAACTACGTAAATCAAATTGGCCAGCAAGCAGACAATAACAAACTACGTAAATCAAATTGGCCAGCAAGCAGACAATAACAAACTACCTGAATCAAATTGGCCAGCAAGCAGACAATAACAAACTACCTAAATCAAATTGGCCAGCAAGCAGACAATAACAAACTACCTAAATCAAATTGGCCAGCAAGCAGACAATAACAAACTAACTATATCAAATTGGCTAGCAAGCAGACAATAACAAACTACCTAAATCAAATTGGCCAGCAAGCAGACAATAACAAACTACCTAAATCAAATTGGCCAGCAAGCAGACAATAACAAACTTCCTAAATCAAATTGGCCAGCAAGCAGACAATAACAAACTACCTAAATCAAATTGGCCAGCAAGCAGACAATAGGAAACTACCTTAATCAAATTGGCTAGCAAGCAGACAATAACAAACTACCTAAATCAAATTGGCCAGCAAGCAGACAAAAGGAAACAACCTATATCAAATTGGCTAGCAAGCAGACAATAACAAACTACCTAATTCAAATCGGCCAGCAAGCAGACAATAGCAAACTACCTAAATCAAATTGGCCAGCAAGCAGACAATAACAAACTACCTAAATCAAATTGGCCAGCAAGCAGACAATAACAAACTCCCTAAACCAAATTGGCCAGCAAGCAGACAGTAACAAACTACCTAAATCAAATTTGCCAGCAAGCAGACAATAACAAACTACCTAAATCAAATTGGCTAGCAAGCAGACAATAACAAACGACCTAAATCAAATTGGCCAGCAAGCAGACAATAACAAACTACCTAAATCAAATTGGCCAGCAAGCAGACAATAACAAACTTCCTAAATCAAATTGGCCAGCAAGCAGACAATAACAAACTACCTAAATCAAATTGGCCAGCAAGCAGACAATAGAAAACTACCTAAATAAAATTGGCCAGCAAGCAGACAATAACAAACTACCTAATTCAAATCGGCCAGCAAGCAGACAATAACAAACTACCTAAATCAAATTGGCCAGCAAGCAGACAATAACAAACTACCTAAATCAAATTGGCCAGCAAGCAGACAATAACAAACTCCCTAAACCAAATTGGCCAGCAAGCAGACAGTAACAAACTACCTAAATCAAATTGGCCAGCAAGCAGACAATAACAAACTACCTAAATCAAATTGGCTAGCAAGCAGACAATAACAAACTACCTAAATCAAATTGGCCAGCAAGCAGACAATAACAAACTACCTAAATCAAATTGGCCAGCAAGCAGACAATAACAAACTTCCTAAATCAAATTGGCCAGCAAGCAGACAATAACAAACTACCTAAATCAAATTGGCCAGCAAGCAGACAATAGAAAACTACCTAAATAAAATTGGCCAGCAAGCAGACAATAACAAACTACCTAAACCAAATTGACCAGCAAGCAGACAATAACAAACTACTTTAATAAAATTGGCTAGCAAGCAGACAATAACAAACTACCTAAATCAAATTGGCCAGCAAGCAGACAATAACAAACTACCTAAATCAAATTGACCAGCAAGCAGACAATAGAAAACTACCTAAACCAAATTGGCCAGCAAGCAGACAATAACAAACTACCTAAATAAAATTGGCTAGCAAGCAGACAATAAAAAACTACCTAAATCAAATTTGCCAGCAAGCAGACAATAACAAACTACCTAAATCAAATTGGCCAGCAAGCAGACAATAACAAACTACCTAAATCAAATTGGCCAGCAAGCAGACAATAACAAACTACCTGAATCAAATTGGCCAGCAAGCAGACAATAACAAACTACGTAAATCAAATTGGCCAGCAAGCAGACAATAACAAACTACGTAAATCAAATTGGCCAGCAAGCAGACAATAACAAACTACCTGAATCAAATTGGCCAGCAAGCAGACAATAACAAACTACCTAAATCAAATTGGCCAGCAAGCAGACAATAACAAACTACCTAAATCAAATTGGCCAGCAAGCAGACAATAACAAACTAACTATATCAAATTGGCTAGCAAGCAGACAATAACAAACTACCTAAATCAAATTGGCCAGCAAGCAGACAATAACAAACTACCTAAATCAAATTGGCCAGCAAGCAGACAATAACAAACTTCCTAAATCAAATTGGCCAGCAAGCAGACAATAACAAACTACCTAAATCAAATTGGCCAGCAAGCAGACAATAGGAAACTACCTTAATCAAATTGGCTAGCAAGCAGACAATAACAAACTACCTAAATCAAATTGGCCAGCAAGCAGACAAAAGGAAACAACCTATATCAAATTGGCTAGCAAGCAGACAATAACAAACTACCTAATTCAAATCGGCCAGCAAGCAGACAATAGCAAACTACCTAAATCAAATTGGCCAGCAAGCAGACAATAACAAACTACCTAAATCAAATTGGCCAGCAAGCAGACAATAACAAACTCCCTAAACCAAATTGGCCAGCAAGCAGACAGTAACAAACTACCTAAATCAAATTTGCCAGCAAGCAGACAATAACAAACTACCTAAATCAAATTGGCTAGCAAGCAGACAATAACAAACGACCTAAATCAAATTGGCCAGCAAGCAGACAATAACAAACTACCTAAATCAAATTGGCCAGCAAGCAGACAATAACAAACTTCCTAAATCAAATTGGCCAGCAAGCAGACAATAACAAACTACCTAAATCAAATTGGCCAGCAAGCAGACAATAGAAAACTACCTAAATAAAATTGGCCAGCAAGCAGACAATAACAAACTACCTAAACCAAATTGACCAGCAAGCAGACAATAACAAACTACTTTAATAAAATTGGCTAGCAAGCAGACAATAACAAACTACCTAAATCAAATTGGCCAGCAAGCAGACAATAACAAACTACCTAAATCAAATTGACCAGCAAGCAGACAATAGAAAACTACCTAAACCAAATTGGCCAGCAAGCAGACAATAACAAACTACCTAAATAAAATTGGCTAGCAAGCAGACAATAAAAAACTACCTAAATCAAATTTGCCAGCAAGCAGACAATAACAAACTACCTAAATCAAATTGGCCAGCAAGCAGACAATAACAAACTACCTAAATCAAATTGGCCAGCAAGCAGACAATAACAAACTACCTGAATCAAATTGGCCAGCAAGCAGACAATAACAAACTACGTAAATCAAATTGGCCAGCAAGCAGACAATAACAAACTACCTAAATCAAATTGGCCAGCAAGCAGACAATAACAAACTACCTGAATCAAATTGGCCAGCAAGCAGACAATAACAAACTACCTAAATCAAATTGGCCAGCAAGCAGACAATAACAAACTACCTAAATCAAATTGGCCAGCAAGCAGACAATAGGAAGTACCTAAATCAAATGGAAAATTTGTGTTGTATGAATGATACCTTTTTAATTGTATAAATCTTCAAATAAGAACAATTATAAAAGATGTTCAAAAATATCTGGGAATACTATATATATTCACACACACACACACACACACACACACCGTTTTCTTGTTGTTATTGCTTTGCTATTAGTTTGTATTTTGATCTTATTGGCACAGACATTGTCAGGTTAATCAATATTAGTTTCCAAGTGATTTGTTGATTTTAATTTATGTTTGCATTTGTTTAGCATGAGCATTGTTTAAATGGTATCTTACAAAACAAATGTAGCATGCATCGCTATCAATGACATTAATTGAGGTGATTTCTGACAAGTATTATATTAATTAAACTTTTCCTTGTGCTTAGATGCAATACAATTTCATAAGAAAATTCTATTTTAAATTTGA
Source organism: Tegillarca granosa (assembly GCA_029721355.1). Classification (NCBI taxonomy): domain Eukaryota; kingdom Metazoa; phylum Mollusca; class Bivalvia; order Arcoida; family Arcidae; genus Tegillarca; species Tegillarca granosa. Next base: position 87,444 of record JARBDR010000191.1, read on the forward strand.
ATTGACCATGACATTGCATTTAAAAACTGTTAATTTCAATCGTTTTCAATAGATTCACGAGAATTAAACTCAGTTCAATTTGTTGTATTTTGTTTCTTTTAATATACATACAAGTTTTAGATAGTAAATACTTTTTTACTCATTAGCTGGAAGATTTTATTGAAAAACATCCAAACCTGGGATCCGGTACCAGAGCTTTTCAGCAAGCTGTCGAAAAAACGAAAAGCAATATGAAATGGATGGAAAAAAATTACCCAATATTGGAAAATTGGCTAAAAGATTATTAATTAACGAAGAAGTGAAAATAATAGTGTTTTACCGAAAAAATTGACTTCGGTTAGTAATAATAATTGACAAAATGAAATAATTACTAATACGTGATTGATTGATAAAAAATTGATTTTAAAATATAACATACCTTTAAATTTGTCATATACAGTGTAATAGGTTGTGCTTTAGTGTCAATATTTGTACTCCATCCTTGTTTTCAAAATTAAAAAATCAAAACATTAAAACATTATAATTTTTTCAATCCTAGCAGAAATTCAAAAATAGAATTATGTTTTATCCACAGAGGAAAAGAATCTTGATTTTTTTTTTTTTTTTTTTTTTTTTTTTTTTTTTTTTTTTTGAAAAATACTAAAGCTCAGTGACAAAAAAAATTATTTTTAATCAATGTTAAAATGGTTGATTTGAATAGGAAATTAAAAAAAAAACCATAATTTATAAAGATTTACATTGTATATATTGTACCGAATTGAGGTCCCTTAAACAAGCAACAGGAATATGAGACTAATTTAACACGATTTTCCAATCATTTCAGAAACACAGATACATGTAATTGACACATGTTTGAAAATTAAAAGAGAGGTATGTTTGCGGCAGTGCATATACCCATTGTATGATCAAATTGTGTCTTTTATGTTTATCATGTTTTCGGTATATAAGTTTCTTTCCAATTCAAATTGCCACGACTTTGATGTGCTAGTGATTGTTTGTTTAAGTGGTTAAATCGACTGATTTTTGTTTGTGTCAAGATTGCTTAAAAGGTTGAAAATCGTGACTTCAATAATATTTGTTCGCCAGAAATGGCAATTGTTAAATCCGTCAATGCTATACTTGTATATTTAAAGAACCAAACGGGAGCGCAAGAGTTTCTTTAAAATTTGCGAGATAAAAAAGCGGTTTAAGAAGTTTAAACAAAAGTATTTTATTTAATGTTTTATTTGTTGTCAAAATTATTCCTCAATTTGAAGTCGACATAATTTGGCAAAGTGATTAACATTTTTTAGACTTATTACACTTTTTGTCTCTAGCGGGACAATTTGGTTTGTTTGTTTTTTAAAATTTTTTTTTAAATTTTATTTATTTATTTATTTATTTATTTTTTTTTTACACAGCGAAAACAGCTATTTGACAGTGTGCTTTTCTTGTCGGTCGCTTTTCAGATTGTTTACATGTACTCCAAGTGGCCTGACTGACTTTATTCAATTCAGGTCCAGCTGTCAACTGATTTATAGAACTTGCGTGATGGTCTGTTTTTTCATATTGTGTTGCAGTGGTTTGCAAACGTGTTCGGGTTTTCAATCTCAAGTAGCTTCCTACGTAACTTTTTTGACTAACATTTTTCCACAACTTGGTCTCTTATGTCCTCATTTGCATTTTTAAAATTGCAGTACACAGCCTGTTGTTTTAAGACGTGTAATGTATTGGACAATTGTCTCATCGGACTTTTGGGCCATGGCCTATAGCTTTTTCAAACGGAATGTTTATATGGGGCGTGAAATGTTCGTTTAACTCTGCAACAGCTGCAGTGTACACTGTATCGGCACCCTCAGGGGGAACGGTCACGATTAGGAATGCAAAATATATATCTCGTTCCGATTCCCATGCTATATAAAGCAACATCGCCTTTTTCTGTCCCGGGTTACCTAATCCCTTCCTCATAGAATACAGTTGAAATGATCTTGACCTCCTGGTCCACCTCGGACCGACATTGAACACATCGGAGTTTAGATCAAACTGCTTTGTAATGTTCAAATCAGTAATTGGTCATATTAAATCCGCTGGATGATTTCATCTCCTTTCCCTATCTTTGTATACTTATTCTTGTCGCCAAAATAAAGTGTCCATATACATTTACTAATTAAATAATAACATTGAACAGGTTTACTAATTTAATGGCTGTTTCCAGTCTCCCCAACCACATGGTATACAAAGATAATCAAAGATTATCATACATCTTGTAGTAGAGTTATTTGTCTTAGACCATGTCGTACACTACACTGTTTAATAGTTTACTTGACATCTCACTGCGCACACAATTCACAGGATTTTTGGACGTCAACTTACTTCGTACATCACACATCACAATTTGCTAAATTCCTTGACGTCATCTACACGTTTAGTATATATTCGCCCAATGTGAAAAATCATGATCACGTGTTAATTTAATGGCAGCTATTTCCTTGACGTTATCTTACCACGTACGTCATAATTCACCTATTTCATAGAACAGTTCAGTTTTACTGAGTGCAGCATATTAACAAAGGGAAACTCCATGAGAATATTGTGAAAATCGCTACAAAAGGTGTTTCAGTTTATATACCTACTGTTAGTATTTTTATTACAAAATTTTATTTTATATTCGTTGATCTTAGTAGTTTGTAAATTCGAGTGAATTTAAATACATGAATATTGTTACAGTATCTTAGACTAATTATTTCATTGATTTATACATAGATACGCATATCAAGTTTATTATCATGTATTATTTAGAAAAAGTAAAAGTTACAAGTGCTATTCTCTGTTTTTTTAACTTTATTCTTTATGACTGTACTGCATGTAGTTATGAAGAAGAATGGACTGTTTCAATTAAGAAATGACATTGTTTTGGTGGCACTTCATGCTAGCTTCGCTCTTCATGCAATTTGTACCCGGAACACCCGGTTTCATACTAGCATGAAGTACCCCCAAAATAATGTCATTTCTTATATTTACAATTTATATCTTACATCTTATTTGCTATGTGGCTTTAAAGCTATAGGGTCTGTAAGTCTCGTCACGTGACCTACGAGAATTTCCGTTGATAGGTCACTTCCGGGTACATCATTAGTTGATAAGGACGCTATGGCACTGTCAATTCTCTACTACTCTAAATACATCGAGGGTCAGACCAAGTTAACTCGTAAAAGTGAGGCGGCGGTAGAAAGCGGTCGAGTGTTACGGTTTGTTTTCGATCAGGAGATTAATGTTGTTAATTCCAGTGTACAGGCATCAATGAGAGACACTTCGTATAAAGTACAGGTAATTCATTTTTACATTGCATGACTACTGCTGTTTCGATGTATACTTTACATCTATAGATACAAAAAGAAGAAAACCCCGAAAACTTGTATTACTGGATGAATGAATTTTATTTTATTTGTGCATTATGGTAAGCGCTTTAATAAATACAAAGAACCGTTGTACAGACTCAAAATTTATATAAAAAGTATATACTTTAATGACCAGCGGTGCCATCATGACAAATACACATGCACTAAATGCAAGCATCACTACAAGATACTCTAAAGGAATGTACAAAAATTATGCCAATAATACATACAAGCAACAAAATCAAAACATAAATTAAAACTTGCATCAGTTCCATCAATATATAATAAATTCAGTGTAAATATAAACCATAGCATGAGCTAAATTACTACAGAGTTCTCTGACCCTACACACTGTTATGCCAAATGACTGGTAAACACAACCATCAGACATAGAAGTTTGTAGGGTCAGATAAACTTCTGAATGTAAAAAATAATAAAAATTCATTATATTGCAGATATTTCTTGAAGATAATGGAATAGTTTCATCTTCCTTTTGTGAGTGCCCAATGGGACAGTACAAGAGTCATCATGTAGCAGCAACATTATTATTTGGGTATGTAAGGCCATATTCAATTTCAAGATTTTCACCAAAATTTGTCTCAAAATATATAGAAGAAAATGCCCACAACATACAACAAGTGAATGATTTCACTCAAAATGAAAGACACCTTAAAATGAACAAAAAACGGATTAATCCAAGTAACAATCAAATTTTTAAGTTAAAATCGGATTTTCAAAAGCATTAAATAAAAAGATCTGGCACAGCTAAAAAAAATGGTTGGATGGGTATTGAAATCTAGAAATTAATTTCATATGTCCTAATAACAATATTCCACATTCTGTAAAACAAACAAGTAATTCATTTGTTTTCAAGCTAAAGACTTGTGTCTTATGCTGTGCCTTGTTCTAGCTCACATCCAAAACACATTTTAAAGTAGAAGATTACACAGTCAATACATCCCAATCAAGCATACCAAACTTAAGTCATATTATACTTACACAGGCTCAACTAGATGCTAATTTTAAAAAAAACAGACTTTTATACAACCATCTTGGGTTTGAACACATGACCTCTGCTCATAGAGGACACTCTAAGAATGAGCAAATAAAGTGCCCTTTGGTGAAAGTGATTAATATTTAATCAGATTGTTATATACTCTTTAAAGAAAAAAATAAGACAAAACTGTCCATATAAGAGATGTCAATGATGAGGACAGGTCATGTTTATACCAGCAGCTTGGACAATTGGGACGATTTACAGGTTGCCAAATTGTTATAGTTCAGTTTTTGTAGTTTTTGTTGTTGTTGTGTATTTTTTTTTAGATTTATTAATTTGCTGTAATATCATCAATTTTCATGGGGAATTTAATTTCACTCTTTTCATGGGCAAAAAATACCAAAAATTTAATGTCAGTGAAATTTCCAGTATATAAAAGGGGGGTTCCCATACAGATTTAATTTCACAATAAACACTTTCACTAAATTTTCTCAAAAAACTGCAAGTGAACAACCAAAATCACAAAATGTTAACCCCATGAAAAGTGAACAACCAAATCACAAAATGTTAACCCCATGAATGTTAATGATTTTACAGTATTAAGTTATTTACATTAAATTTGTTTATTTTTTGTAATGAATATGAAAAAGTTTCTCTATTCAAGGAAATAAAAACGTTTTTTTTTGTAGATTCCTACTAATATCAAGGCTGATAATATATTATCAGAACTTGCATTTGATATGCAAAATAGTCTGCAAGTCTCATGTGACAAGCATGGAATTCTAGGATTTCTAGATACAAGAAAAATTGGTGTAATTGGGCCTAAAATAAAATTATCTTTGTTTGCCGTTGACCGCCCGACCCACTTGAAATGACCCTACCCAAAAAATTTTATTGCAATCTTTTTTTTTAAATTTCTTACAATTATATAAGAAACAGTATTAAAATGCAATAACTCTGGCAAGTGAGATGACCTGTGAGCAGGTTTATATGGTAGTAAGGAAATATAATTGTAAATGTCTTTTAAAAGAGATATATGAAACCAATTTAAACTTTTTCCAAAGTAAAAGATTTTTCAAAAAATAAAATAAAATGTTTTTCCTACCTCCCTACCCACATGTGAATAGCATGGGTCTGAATACAGCAAACAAAGATTTTTTGAAGTTAGGCCTTGGAAATTGTATCAAGTGATGTCATTAGACATGACTTATGTTGTCTGTTTTTTGACATCAAATTGCAAGGAAAACTTACAATAGGATTTCAAACAAGACTGTTGGAAATTTATTTAGTACTTATGTGTTATGGTTGTGTTGCAAACTTCCTCCAGTGCAACAGTTCAAAATTAAATAGTTAATATTTTTATGTTGAAACATCAACATATAGCTCTGAAAAATTAAAATTTGATGTTATTTATAAAAATATTGTTAAAATTTTATTTCAGCTTTACATTGGATTCTTGCAAAAGAACCACAGCAAATCCCTTTACCAATACCTCTCATTGAGGATCTGCTAATAAACGAGGAGTATTTGAGGACTGGGGATAAAAATGTATGGCTAAGGAGACAGCTGCTTGTGTCGCCAGAAAAAATTTTAGAAGTGGCCTTTTCAAAAAAAGGACAGAGGGAAAATTCAGCATGGGCTGCAGTTAGAAAACTGAGGTTTACTGCTTCAAACTTTGGTCAAATCATTAGTGCTGCAAAACGTAACAGGTAATCTTTCAATATATGTCATTTATCAATATAGGGACATAAATTATCTTTCTAAATTTAATTGTTTCTGCAGTAAAAAAAATAATGTCTGATAATTGTTAGTTTAATAAAGTTTATCTGAAAGAAAAAGAATATCTCATTAGGAGGGTAAACTAGTTCTGTTCTTTTTGTTCTGTGATGGGTATTGTCTAGTAAACAAATTTGCATAAATAATTATTAAGGATATGGTTTTTTCTTTAGAAGTAGTTTCATTATGTTCTATTTACTTTCCTTGCAGACTGACTACTTCATTGAAAAAGAGAATAATGAGTGCCTATAATTTGGAGAAGCGAGCCCCAATCCAGTGGGGGATTGCAAATGAAAAGGAGGGGATTAAGGCCTATAGTAGCGCAGGAGGGGTAGATGTGATTGAGACAGGTAAGTAAAAGTAACATTTAATCTGCAACAGGTTCATTCATGCACAACTTATACTGTTAACGTTAAATGTATCAAAATGAATGCCAATTTTCCTTCACAAAACAGTTTATGAACAAAATATAAAATGTTCTAATTATTAAGCTTTATGTTTCTTTAAACATTCAATATAAGCAATAAAACAGTACATTATGAAACATTACTTTATTATTCTAACCAATTCATTGGTTTAAGCCATTAATAATGATACCACAGAAAATATTGATGGTTGCTATGGAGAAAAAGAGAATGCATCCTTCTGTTGTTAGCTTTCATATAGCAGTTAGCAATTTAAGATTTATTGATACATTAGATAACACACATGGCGGGTGTAGCTAGCTAAAAAGGAAGTACTTACCCTTCCTGAGCACCAGGTCTCACATCCCTGGTGGATGTTGTTGTGTCTAACTTGTCAGTTTTTAAGTTTATAATTTGCTTCTGGATTATGAATCGGACATGGATTAGTATGTTTGTTGTTGATTAGCATTATTGATTATTAATTTATCATATTTTTTAAAATAGGTATATGGCTGCATGAGTCTGGCATATTGGGGGCCTCTCCTGATGGTTTTGTACAGGGGAACTTTAATAGCCACTCAAATGTTCACTTGCAAAGGATTGACCAACCGATGATTACACCCGATATTGTAGAAGTGAAATGCCCTTTCTCGGCCAAAGACATGACACTGGCAGAGGCATGTTCTGTCAAGAAAGATTTTTTCTTGGGTAAATATTGTTTGTTTACAAAAACAAAGTTCATGAAAATAAATAAGATTTTACAAAAAAAGTGAAAAAAATATAGGCCAGACATATCAATAAGAATATGAAGCAAATACAAACTGACTATGATCATTTTTTGTAATACTTTTTATAACTAGTAGTAAGCAACCAGTCTGAGAATAATTGAAACCACTTCTCTACATATAAATAATAAAGAGCCCCCCCCCCCCTACATTGCTGAAAGCACATGCAGTTTCAAAAAATTTTGTCACTCCATCTTTAGCTGACAAGTTCCAGATATTTATTCTTAACTGGGGTGTAATACACTATTGAATTCATAAATTAAACCCACTGAATAATTTATCATCTATAGATTGATACCATACAACTAGACTCTGGTAGTGTCAACTGAAGTTTTTCTTATTTTCAAATATTTTTAAAAGTTTGACTTTTAATTAAAATTTCAGAATTATCCAGTGATGGACGCATGACGTTGAAAGAAACACACGATTACTGGCATCAGATCCAGGGACAGCTGTTTTTGACAGGAACTCAATGTTGTGACCTTGTGTTGTGGACACCGAAGGATTTACAAATAGTTAGAATTGTGAAAGATATGTCATGGTCTCCAAATATATCACTTATGGTAGAATTTTATCTTACCAAATTTATTCCTTCATTTGAGTAACATATGTAGCATTTTTAACCCGATTACTGTTAAATGGGATTTTTTTGTGTTGGATTAATTTTTACCAAATCAATACCTACAATATTCCTTGCCTATACAAAAAGTTGAAAAAAAATTTCTAAGATTGACAAATACATAAAATTCATCAATCTTCTTCTATGTACCTAATCATTTCCCCATTTTAAACTCAATGAAATTGATATGTAAAGATTTGAAGCTAGTTATCATAGGAATGTTAAAAATTATATTAATAGAACAGCCAAAACAAACAACAGATAGATGACAAGAGCTCATCTGAGACTTTAATTCGGCTGAGCTAATATTGGTAGAATTAGATATATCTTCTAGTCAGTATAGGATTAAAGTTTGCACAAGTATACGGCCATTGTCACAGCATCTTTAACATTTTTAGTTTGCATAATAGATAATGATAGTATCTTTGTGTAGAAGAAATTTTCTTTAATTGTTGTGTAATTGAAAATTCAAACCAGAGTAACAAAGCAGACCAAAAACAGCTCTTAGTCAAACATTTCATACTTATCAGCAATTTCTTTTAACAATGGCGCTTGTAGGTTAATAAGACAACAACACAGCTGAAATATCTTTGTAGATAAATGCCTATACTGAGCTGGTATATGGTTTAAGATGTCATAATTTTTAATCCTTTCATTAGCTCTTTCAACATGAATTCTGCTTCTACCAATTTTGTAACAATGTTCTGCTTCCTCTTTTGTAAAGTGACCTTTTGAAGATAGAAAGGGAGGGATATTGAGGGATACACCAGTAGGGAGTTTATCAAATATATTAAAGCCTTTGTCTGCCAGTATCATGTCTCCAGGTTTTAACTGGTCCAATACTTTACTGTGCTCAACAATAGCAGCATCAGAAGTTGAACCAGGGTACAAGTTGGAGCAATAAACTAAAGCTCCATTTGGAGCTACACATGTTACAGCCTTAACAGTGTGACGGCTTTTGTAACTGCTATATGAAAGGGATTGGCTATTCATATCAGAAGGTACATCCTGGATAATTTCTGTGGCATCCATTGCTATTCTTGCTGAAGTAAAATCTTCAAAAGATTTGGGTAAAGAACCCTTACACTTCAGTTGACTTGGAATGCCAACAGCTTGTATAACACCTTCAAAAAATATCTCATGTAAAACAGATATATATGTATTTAAAATGTTGGATATAGTAGCTCTGCTAGTGTTGAACCTCACAGCTAGATCCATGTCTTTACAGTTCAAACGTAATTTCATTAAGGTGATAAGAAGCTGGTCTTCAACTGAAAAGCATGTAACTGCCCATCCAGCATAATAGTTGAAGGGGACAAACCGGTACAATGTATTAACAATAACATTAAATATGTCAGCTGGAAAAGATGTGTAGAGCAACATCTGAAAAATCAAATAAACAGTTCATAAGTCACATTAAATGTGAATGGCAGTTTATTAAGACAGAACAAATGCTTAACTTTGTTAAAATTGTGATCAAAAATGTTGTATGTACTGACCTAATTTTAGATTTTATTTTTTAGGAAAAATGTAATTTTTTCCCATTATGTCATACAATTTTGTACATATTTTTGATTATTTTTGTCAGGTTTTTTTCCCCTAGACTTTCTATGTGCCTTGATTTAAAGAATTTTGAAGGGAGATAACTCATCCAAGCATTGCACAATAGTTACTAAAGGTTCAATGGTATTTTTTAATTTATGATTAATTTATAATTTGTTAATATTCCAAAACATGTGGAGTTATTGAATTGTCTGATCCTTAAAATCCAGTCAGTGTGAGATATTTGTTGGCTAATGTGTAAATGACAATAACCATATGTAACTTACTTTATCTGTATCATCAATTATGTCATTGATTGTCATTCTTATGTTCTCCAATTTTAATGTGGTAATTTCTTTTTCTAATTTCAAAATATGATAGTTCAATTCTTCAACTGAAAAAAACCAACAACATTTAAATACATGATCAATAACAAGTTAACAAACAGCAATATTACATTTCAGTTGAATGGTTAAATTTAACATTTGGTTCAATTTGTGATTACAATTTTTTAGTCAGAAAATGGTAAATAAGGCTCAAAATATTCATATCTAGAGAAGCAAAGTGTGGTCAGATGTTCCCTGTTAAGCTAGCTACACTAACAAATAAATTTTAAACTGATCTTGGTTAAATTACATGTATAGCACACCATTATACGGTATTATTTTTCCATATTAATTCAAGTTCTAGTGATATAATATACATGCAGGTATTTTCAAAGTACTATTGGCATTAGGTTTGAGCACACTAGTATGATCACATTAACCAACATATTAGGTATATTTACCTGTTTTAGACACCTGTCTTGGATTCTCTAGATGCACAGAATCATCAGGCATGTGATAGCTGTGATCTAGAGAAGTACCAGTAGCTCCATTGTGACTGCTTTCAATATGGTAGTTGTGGTCATGAGTGGAAACTCTCTCAGGTGTTTGCGGCTCTGGGTCCTCTTTCTTAGTTAATCTGCGTCTAAAAATATAACATACCCTGGAAGTTTTGTAATGTCATAGTCGGAAGTAAAAGCCTTCTAAAATTGATGCTGCAATTTACCAAGTACTATTACTAGTATGGGTTAAATCCTAAAATATCAACTTTCAAACTTACACTAAAATTAAAAAATATTCCAAGGTGGAAATATTAAGTCTTGGTGCACATTATTTGCCTGCCTTATAAGTATATTTAGAAACTTGTCACTAAAATCATATGAAGTAAAAGATATACCATGTTTAATATGATGTAAATATGCTGATGTATAGACATACCTTTTTGGTGTAAGAATTTCTGGGAAATCTAGCGTTTTGCTGTACACAAAAATTGTTGGACCATTTTCTTTTTTCCCTTCAATGAAATGGCAGCTGCAAATCCTATCATTAGAATTGTAGTCCCTATCTGCTCGTCTGAAACAATAAAATCCACCAGGTCATCATCGTGTGATTATAAGCAATCAGTACAGCAACATGTGCAATTTGAGCATTTTATATAAGAAAACTTTGTTATTTTTATTTGTTATTTTTCAATGACTACATTTCTAATGTATGTACAGTAATTCTAAGTCAGTTTATTACAACCAAAATAAAATACTTTGCATATTGAAAAATAATCTCAGTTTTTTGTTGTACATTCAGAAGCAGGCACACTTATTAATGGTAGTAACCACAGTCAGGAAAAAGGTTGGTATGGTGGAGAAAACAGGAATTACAAAAAAGTTCTCAATTTAAAAAAACTGAAAACATTAAGTTGAATGGAATGAAATAAAATAACCTACAGAACTTCTAGGTGTATTAAATGAACTGATATTCTTGCTTTTTGTACAAAGATAAGACTACAGTCAAACCTGCCTTAAAGACCACCTCTCTATAAGGGCCACCTCTATAAAGGCCAATTCTATCCCAGTTGTTCTTTATTTATATTATCTGAACTTGTATATAAAGGCCACCTGTCCATAAAGGCCACTTATACTGATTCCCATGGGTGGCCTTTATAACAGGTTTGACTGTATATAATAATATATCGGTACAGACAGTTAATTTTATTTCAGCGAAGTTAATCAAACAAGAGCTGTCAAAAGAGTAGCATTGACTTTTGACTCTGCCTGTACATCTAGTCAATAATTTTAAAATGCTTGGAAATATTAACTTAAGTATTTCTGAAATTCATACAGAAAGGCTACTAAATTTAAAATTAAACAAAAAAAAAAAAAAAATCACTGTATCCAGACCAGCTGGATATAATGTAAATAAAAGAATAACTTAGCTTAATACTCTACTTAAATGTATGAAACAAAAACGAAGAATGCATCCAGGCCAGCTGTTTGCAATAATAACTAAATCAGCACCTGAAAGTAAAGTAAAAGGAACCACAAAGTATCATGTTCAAAAAATCTCTCTCTCTCTCTCTCTCTCTCTCTCTCTCTCTCTCTCTCTGTGTGTGTGTGTGTGTGTGTGTGTGTGTGTGTGTGTGTTGCAATAATCACTAAATAGTACTGTAGGGTAGCAAAAACAGCCACAAAGGAGCAATCTTTTGGCAATTTAAGATTTTAACATTATGCTTCTTTGATTGGCATTTGGCATAAAGATTAATACTGACTGAATCACTCAATGTCACAATGAGTCAACATGATAGGAGAGCTAAGATTGGTTACAGTGTGTTGACCTATGATGAACATACACCCGAAACACTCTCAAAAGTGCTAGTTTGTGCATTCCAGAAGACATACGAACACACTGCATGTAATTATTTATGATTGTATTTAATTCTTCAATTTATATCGAGACTGTCAGTCCAGAATGTATGAGGAAAACCAAGTTTTGGGAGTAAACAACCAACCCTGAGCAAGTGAACTTACAAACTTTTTCACACCCAGGTCTGTCCCACCTTGGATTCAAACCTACAGTAAGCAGAGAGAGACACTTTGACCCATAAACCCAGGCTTTTTATCAATGACTAACTGGCCCCTCACACGAGCACTTCTCATGCATACAATACATTTCATGTCTTTTGTGCATATGATTCTGGTCTTCCATTAATAATTTTGGTTGACACGAATAATTGAAAAAATATTGATACCACATGAAACAAAACGTGAATATATGTATATGTTCCAAATAGATCTACCATTCTATGTGACAAAACTACATGACTGTCTATAAAATTTACAGGTTGGATAATATGATACGATAAAGATAGTGGTGTTTTATATTCAGATGTTTTGTCACTCGGACGTCAGATTGAAAATAGGCCGCAATATTCGTAAAGTCTGCAAATACCATGTACAGCTGCTTATGATGACTGAATGACCGTGTTTACATAGCATTTATACGATCTAAATACAATATCAAAGAAACTTACCGGCATTTATCAATCCATTTCTTCCTATCCTTAGCATCTGTAGGGAATCTAAACAGCTTGCACGCCTGCTTCACCCCTGTACGATGTGAACATCCGATCGCAAAGCAGTAAACCATTATTGTCTTTTTTGTTGATGTACCCGGAAGTTGTAAACCGGAAGTTGTTTGAAACAAGACTTACAGATCCTATTACTACATTTCATTTTTGCCAATGTACTACCTCCGTTTGTTTAAGTGCATCGCGGAACCCGTCTATCGCATCTCCACAAAGGATGACGTCATTGATAATTGGGATGACGTCATTGATAAGTTGGATGACAGGTGACCCGCCTACTTCCATTGATAAAAAAAAACTAATCCGTTAAATGGAATACAGTTGTTTTAATAACAGAATTAAACGATTAAGTTTTAAAAATATTTAACCGTTACATTTGCATATTTAAATTTAAAGTTCAGTTTGAAAAAGAAGAATTAGAAAATACACCAGAAGTGTGGGAACTTACTTGTCGTGTAAGGGTATGTGACGTTTTGACGTATTGACTTTTGGTGATTACGCGGTACTGTTGGACCGGTTCAAAAAGGTCAAACATACGTTTTCAAAGCCGTATGAAGCAAATTTTTGATAATGATGAGAAATAGCTTTCATAGGCGGAAAGTGGGTGCTATTGTAAATATAAAACCATAAAAACCAAAAATATAATTTAAATATAACATTTTTATATGGAAAATAAAAACTATAATTACTTCCTTAAATAATTCCATTTCAATTTCCATTTCCAACGTTGACGTCACTTCGAGTGTCGATCCTACTCCATTGAGTTATGCAGTTGAATCGATTCCAAAATCCAAAATGAGCTCAGCAAGTATTTATTCCGCGCATAAATAAAAAATTATTGTCGAAAATGGGGTTTTAACGTACATTTTAACTCTACGAAATCTCCTGAAATACGAAATCCAGGTTTACTAAATCTTGTTACTTTACCGTCATGTTTGTTATATAAGCTTTTTATGTAGATTTTGTTCCACAGAAAATGTTTCTGGTGCACGTTCCATTGATAAGGCAATATTCCGATACGACGAAATGTTCTTGACCTGAGAACATCTCGCCCAAAGCATTCTAATCCGTTTCTGGCAATAAATGGTAAATAGTTTCATAAGGAATCCAATAAACTTGACTTTAGTTATTTGAAACATAACCGACATAATGCTATGAAATACATTTGGTGTTATTACCTCATACATTTCATAACCGTGTACTATTCTTACCTCTGCCATACATAACACAACTGTGCAATGTTATACCCTCTGTCATAGATGACATAAACGTGTACTGTCTGTACCTTTGTCAAAGAAGACATGACATGACCCTGTACTGTTATTACCTCTGTCATACATGACATAATCATATCCTGTTATTACCTCTGTCATACATGACATAACCATACACTGTTATTACCTCTGTCATACATGACATGACCGCGTACTTTTATAATCTCTGTCATACATGACATAACGATAAACTGTTATAACCTCTGTCATACATGACATGACTGTGTACTGTTATTACCTCTGTCATACATGACATAACCATATACTGTTATAACCTCTGCCATACATGACATGACCGTGTACTGTTATAACCTCTGTCATACATGATATAACCGTGTACTGTTATTACCTCTGTCATACATGACATGACCGTGTACTGTTATAACCTCTGTCATACATGACATAACCATATACTGTTATAACCTCTGCCATACATACCATGACCGTGTACTGTTATAACCTCTGTCATACATGACATAACCGTGTACTGTTATTACCTCTGTCATACATGACATAACTGTGTACTGTTATAAACTCTGTCATACATGACATCACCTTGTACTATTATTACCTCTGTCATACATGACATAACCATATACTGTTATAACCTCTGTCATACATGACATGGCCGTGTACTGTTATAACCTCTGTCATACATGACATTACCGTGTACTGTTATTACCTCTGTCATACATGACATGACCGTGTACTGTTTTAACCTCTGTCATACATGACATAACCGTGTACTGTTATAACCTCTGTCATAAATGACATAACCATATACTGTAATAACCTCTGTTATACATGACATGACCGTGTACTGTTATTACCTCTGTCATACATGACATAACCATCTACTGTTATAACCTCTGTCATACATGACATGACCGTGTACTGTTATTACCTTTGTCATACATGACATAACCATATACTGTTATTACCTCTGTCATACATGACTACAGGATTACAAGTCTACCAATTAAACAGGTTCATAGTCTACCAATACAACAGGTTTGAAGTCTGCAAATACAACAGGTGCATAGACTACAAATACAACAGGTTTAAAAGTGTACATATATAACAGGTTTAAAATCTACCCATACAACAGGTTTACAAGTCTACTAATACAACCCGCTTACAAGTCTAACAAAACAACAGGTTTACAAGTTCATCAATACAACAGGTTTACATGTCTACCAATAAAACAGGTTTACAAGTCTACGAATCCACCAAGTTTACAATCTAAGACTACAACAAGTTTACATGTCTACACATACAACAGGTTCATAGTCTACCAATACAAGAGGATTAAAAGTCTACCAATACAAGGGGTTCATATTCTACCAATACAACAGGTTTATCAGTCTTCAAATACAACAGGTGTAAAAGTCTAACCATACAACAGGTTTAAAAGACTTCCAATACAACAGGTTTAGACGTCTACTAGCACAACAGGTTTACAATCTACCAATACAACAGGTTTACAAGACTACCAATAAGGTTTACAAGTCTACCAATACAACAGATTTTCAATCCAACTAATACAACAGGTTTACAATGTACCTGTTCAACTAGTTGATAAGTCTACCAATACAACAGGTTTACAAATCTACCAATACAACAGGTTTACATTCTAACTATACAACAAGTCTACCAATGCAACAAGTTGACCAGTCTACAAATAGAACAGGTTTACAAGTCTACCAATACAACAGGTTTACAAGTCTACGAATACAACAGGTTTACAATCTACCCATATAACAGGTTTCTAAGCTTACCAATACAACAGGATTACAATCTACCCATATAACAGATTTACAAGTCTACTAATGCAACATGTTTACAAGTCTACCAATACAATAGGTTTACAATCTACCCTTTAAATAGGTTTACAAGTCTAACAATACAACAGGATTACAATCTACCAATTGGAATTGAAAGTCTACACATACAACAGGGTTACAATCTAACAATAGAGCAGCTATTAAGCATTACCAATAAAACAGATGTATAATTTGCCCATAAAACTGGTTTACATATCTATCAATACAACAGTCTACACAAACAACAGGGCTACAATCTAACAATAGAGCAGCTTTTCAGCACTACCAATAAAACAGATTTAGAATCTACCCATAAAACAAGTTTACATATCTATTAATACAACAGATTTCCAAGTCTACCAATACATCTATCATACATGACATGACCGTGTACTGTTATTACCTCTATCATAAATGACATGACCGTGTACTGTTATTACCTCTGTCATACATGACATGACCGTGTACTGTTTTTACCTCTGTCTTGGATGACATAAACGTTTACTGATATTACCTCTATCATACATGACATAACCGTATACTGATATTACCTCTGACATACATGACATAACCATATACTGTTATTACCTCTGTCATACATGACATGACCGTGTACTGTTTTTACCTCTGTCTTAGATGACATAAACGTGAACTGTTATTATCTCTATCGTAGATGACATGACCGTGTACTGTTATTACCTCTGTCATACATGACATGACCGTTTACTGTTATTACCTCTATCATAGATGACATGACCGTGTACTGTTATTACCTCTGTCATACATGACATGACCGTGTACTGTTATAACCTTTGTCATACATGACATAACTGTGTACTTTTATTACCTCTGTCATTACCTCTATCATACATGACATGACCGTGTACTATTTTTACCTCTATCATACATGAAATGACCGTGTACTGTCATAACCTCTGTCATACATGACATGACCGTGTACTGTTATTACCTCTGTCATACATGACATAACTATGTACTTTTATTACCTCTGTCATACATGACATGACCGTGTACTGTTATTAACTCTGTCATACATGCCATGAACATGTAATGTTATTACCTCTGTCATACATAAATAAAACATCTAATAAAAAATCATCCAGTCTTGGTCAACTTATATAAATAAATAAAACATTCAGTCTCTGTTAACTTATATAAATAAATAAAACACCCAGTCTTGGTCAACTTATATAAATAAATAAAACATCCAATCTCGGTCAACTAATATAAATAAATAAAACATCCAATCTCGGTCAACTAATATAAATAAAACATCCAGGCTCTTTTAACTTATATAAATAAATAAAACATCCAGTCTTGGTAAACTAATATAAATAAATAAAACATCCAGTCTTGGTTAACTTATATAAATAAATAAAACACACAGTCTTGGTCACTTATATAAATAAATAAAACACACAGTCTTGGTCAACTTATTAAAATAAATTAAACATCCAGTCTTGGTCAAATTATATAAATAAATAAAACATCCAGTCTCTGTTAACTTATATAAATAAATAAAACACCCAGTCTTGGTCAACTTATATAAATAAATAAAACATCAAATCTAGGTCAACTAATATAAATAAATTAAACATCCAATCTCGGTCAACTTATATAAATAAATAAAACATTCAGGCTCTGTTAACTTATATAAATAAATAAAACATCCAGTCTTGGTCAACTTATATAAATAAATATCCAGTCTGGGTCAACTTATATAAATAAATAAAACATCCAGTCTTGGTCATCTTATATAAATAAATATCCAGTCTGGGTCAACTTATATAAATAAATAAAACATCCAGTCTTGGTCAACTTATATAAATAAATAAAACATCCAGTCTCGGTCAACTTATTTAAATAAATAAAACATCCAGTCTCCGTCAACTAATATAAAGAAATAAAACATCAAGTCTCGGTCAACTAATATAAATAAATAAAAAATCCAGTCTTGGTCAACTTATATAAATAAATAAAACATCCAGTCTCGGTCAACTTATTTAAATAAATAAAACACCCAGTCTCGGTCAACTAATATAAATAAATAAAGCATCCAGTCTTGGTCACTTATATAAATAAATAAAACATCCAGTCTCGGTCAACTTATATAAATAAAACATCCAGGCTCTGTTTACTTATATAAATAAATAAAACAAATACATGGCTATTGAATAAAGAAATTTTAATGAGAGTTGTTAATAAATAATTAAAATGTAAATAAGTATGGCAAACAAATGCGGTAAATAAAAAAAAACTGCTGTTTACGACAATGGACATAGGCATTTAAATAAATTTTTTTTAACTTGCTATAAACAACATCCTGGCATAAGACTAAGGCGTATCTAATTTAAATAAATAAATAAATAAATTTATAAAGTCGACCTGATAATTTTTATATATGGTTGACCATTGGTTTTTACATTTTTCTCGCAACATTTTAATAAGCTGACAAACAAATAATAATTACCAAACGAATAAAGTAATTGATACCCTCTAAATAAAACAATTAACGTACTTCTTAACTTAGCAGACAGTACTTTGTGCAGACAATTTACCATGTAGCCATTTACATTTCTTGTTGTGTGCTAGGTTAACGTTTTTGGATTAAAAGCAATTCTTCAAACAAAAATGTGGATTCTAAACACCTCTTATCGTGTTTTGTGGTTGTTTTAAAAACAAATTTGACATTTGCAATTAGCTGATATATTTTGATCAGTCAAGTACATGTATTCAATTTGATCAATAGCAACTTAACCATGAAGTGTGAGGGATGTAACTAACCATTTGATTGACGTATGATGACTGTGATGTAACCAGAAGCTACATTGACCAGGGATATAAAGCAATTATACTTATGAATAGCATGTAATTATGCTATTGGAAATGTTTTTCAATTCTTTGAATACGACTTTAATCCTATAAGCTTGCCTTAAAGAAAGAAAACAAGTGTTTTAGGATAGTGTTTCTTGACTGAGGGTGTGGGGTTAAAAATTCTGGCCCTACCAACCTCCCCCTCTCTTGGAAATAATTTCCTGGAGATTTTTATGGCTCTGTTCAAATTTTCATACTCAACCAGAAAATCTACAGTTAACGTGTAGGGATTTCAACTATTTCAAAGTTATGCATGTACATAGCACAACCCAGCCCCACCCCATATTAAGTAATGACCTTAGGTGTTTTCATTAGTATTAATCTTTTCATTCCATTATAGGGAACCAGCAAATATATACTTTAGGGGTGAGGATCTTGACAATTGTAAGTTATTCATATAAATTGCACCGTCCAGCCCCACCCTCAGTGGCGAATGACCTAAGGGTGTCTTTCGTTATTATATTTTTTTCATTTTATCATAAAGAACCAGAAAATATATAGTTTTAGGGGTGGGAATCGCGACAGTTTAGAAGTTATGACAAAGCCCAACCAGGCACCGCAGGGATAATTATTTATATGAATTGAAGTAAATTAAGGATGCGGATTACAAATATATATGGTTTTATAGTACACACCATAGTGTTTATGGAAAATTTTTTATTTTTTGTTTCTTAGACCAAACCCTCTAGCCTCTCCCCATTGGGGGTTTAAATCCCGGATAACACAATTTCATTGGTGCAAAAACGTACCCTAAAATTGAACGAGATTGATTGATGTGTCTAGGAGAAATCCTGGGACAAAAAATAATCAGGTGAAAAAAATAATGGAGAACCGTAAACGGAAGAAAAGCAATAAATCTTCCAGCTAGTAAGATGGTTTCGGTCATGCGATGCAATCGTTGTTCAGGACAAATCTATGTTATACTAATATACCACCATGGTTTTCAAAGTTAAAACTACTTGTTAACATAAAGTTATTTTATTTTGAAAATCTTTCCTCTATACAACCAATACAACAGGTTTACAATCTACCAACACAATGGGCTAAATGGGCTACACCTAACAAAATAAATTTTTAGATGTTTAGAGCTTAAGAATAATTTTTTTGCACTGTTTATGGTTAATACGTTCGAACTATTTATGAATCAATTTATTCCTTAATTCTTCTGACTCTTGTGGTCAACTAATTATCCTGTGTTTGTGCATGTTGTTTTTTATTTTTATTAAGCTATAATGTTGTGTACTTTATTTCTTCTAGTTCTTCTGTTGTTTACAGATCTGGTCGTTTTCTGTCACTTTTCCGTGTCTCACCTAGAATTCTTACAGCTTTGATCTTAAAATTAAATTATACCAAAAAATAAAATACTATAAATAATTATGTCTAAAATATTTTTAAAAATCATTTTCCTTAAGTTCTTTACACACAAATTTATAAAATAAGAAAATCAATTAACTATTCTATCTAACATAACTTTTATTTCATCAAAGAAAAAGACTTGGACATCAAAGTACGGATTATATAACTAATTCGTTATAAACTCCATTAGCTACACAAAAAATAAACCGCTATTATATCGCAAAAAGTAGTGTCAGAAATTTTCAATTCATGGATATTTTATTTTAAGTACGTAGCAACGATAAGAGAAAAATATTTTATATAAAATAATTCAAACTTACTTTCTTTATATAATACAAATATTTTTCCGTTGATAGCGACCTTAGATTAGCATAATATGTATTAACTTTATGGGATTTCTTATTTACATACTAATCATAGGTGAATAATAAGAGAAAAGACATACAACAGGTTTATAAGTCTACCAATGCAAAAGGTTTACAAGTCTAGCAATACAACACGTTTACAAGTCTACCAATACAACACGTTTACAATCTACCCCCACAACAGGTTTACAATCGACCGATACCACAGGTTTACAAGTCTACCAATACAACACGTTTACAACTCTACCAATACAACATGTTTACAAGTCTTCAATACAACAGGTTTTCAAGTCTACCAATACAACAGGGTTAAAAGTCTACAAATACAATAGGTTGAATGTCTAAGAATACAACAGATTTACATGTCTACCAATACAACATGTTCATAGACTACCAATGCAACAGAATTACAGTCTACCAAACAACAGGTTCATAGACTTAAAAAGTTTAAAAGTGTACACATACAAGTTTACAAGTCTACCAATACAACGGATTTACAATCCACCCAAACAACAGGTCTACAAGTCTACCAATACAACAGTTTTACAAGACCATCAAAACAACAGTTCCAATCTAGCAAATATAACATGTTAACAATCTACCCATATAACAGAATTACAAGTCTACCAATACAACAGGTTTAGAGTCTACTCATACAACAGGTTTCGAAGTATATCAATACAACTGGTTTACAGTCTACTTATACAACAGTTTACAGACTACGGATAAACAGGTTTAAAACTGTATACATACAACATGTTTACAATCTATCCATACAACAGGTTTAAAGGTCTACCAATACAACAGGTTTACAGTCTAACCATACAACAGGTTTCGATGTCTACAAATACAACTGGTTTACAGGTCTACACATACAACAGGTACATAGTCTACCAATACAAGAGGTTTAAAAACTCTACCAAAACAAGGGGTTCATATTCTACCAATACAACAGGTTATCAGTCTTCAAATACAACAGGTGTAAAAGTCTACCCATACAACAGGTTTAAAACTCTTTCAATACAACAGGTTTAGAAGTCTACTAACACAACCGCCTTACAATCTACCATACAACAGGTTTACAAGTCTAGCAATAAGGTTTTCAAGTCTACCATTACAACAGGTTCACAATCTACCCATACAACATGTTTCGAAGTCTATCAATACAACTGGTTTACAGTCTACTTATACAACAGTTTACAGACTACAAGTATAAAAGGTTTAAAACTGTATACATACAACATGTTTACAATCTACCCATACAACAGGTTTAAAGGTCTACCAATACAACAGGTTTACAGTCTACTCATACAACAGGTTTCGAAGTCTACAAAAACAACTGGTTTACAGTCTACTTATAAAACAGGTTTATAGAATAAAAAATAACAGTTTTAAAACTGTACAAATTCAACAGGTTAACAATCTACCAATACAGCATGTTTACAATCTATCTATACAACAAGTTTACAAGTCTACCAATGCAACAGGTTTACAAGTCTTCCAATACATCAGGTTTACAACTACATACAACAGGTTTACAAATCTACCAATACAACAGGTTTACAAGTCTACCAATACAACAGGTTTACATGTCTTCCAATACAACAGGTTTTTAAGTCTACGAATAAACAGGGTTAAAAGTCACACATACAACAGGTTTAATGTCTAAGAATACAACAGATTTACAAGTCTACAAATACAAAAGTTTAATGTCTACCGAAAAAAGGGTCACAATTTTCCCAATACAACAGGTTCATAGTCTACCTATACAACAAGTTTATATACTACAATTACAACAGGTTTAAAAGTGTACACATACAACAGGTTTAAAATCTACCCATACAACAGGTTTACAAGTCTACCAATACAACAGGTTTTCAAGTCTAACAATACAACAGGTTTATAAGTTTATATATACAACAGTTTACATTGTACCTACACAACAGGTTTACAATACAACAAATTTACATTCTACACTACAACAAGTTTACAAGTCTACACATACAACAGACTCATAGTCTACCAATACAAGAGGTTTAAAAGTCTACCAATACAAGGGGTTCATATTCTACCAATACAACAGGCCTAGGTTTATCAGTCTTCAAATACAACAGTTGTAAAAGTCTACCCATAAAACAGGTTTGAAAGTCAACCAATACAACAGGTTTAATGTCTAAGAATACAACAGATTTACAAGTATACCAATACAAAAGTTTAAAATGTCTACCGATAAAAAAGGGTTACAATTTTCCCAATACAA
Organism: Tegillarca granosa; assembly: GCA_029721355.1. NCBI lineage: Eukaryota > Metazoa > Mollusca > Bivalvia > Arcoida > Arcidae > Tegillarca > Tegillarca granosa. The sequence goes on from JARBDR010000191.1 coordinate 110,319, forward strand.
CAGATTCATAGTCTACCAATACAACAGGTTTATATACTACAAATACAAAAGGTTTAAAAGTGTACACGTACAATAGGTTTAAAATCTACCCATACAACAGGTTTACAAGTCTAACAATAAAACAGGTTTACAAGTCTAACACTACAATAAGTTTACAAGTCTACAATTACAACAGGTACATAGTCTACCAATACAAGAGGTTAAAATCTCTACCAATACAAGGGGTTCATATTCTACCAATACAACAGGTTTATCAGTCTTCAAATACAACAGGTGTAAAAGTCTACCCATACAACAGGTTCACAAGTCTACCAATACAACAGATTTACAATCTAACTAATACAACATGTTTACAATCTACCCATACAACAAGTTGACAAGTCTACTAATACAACAGGTTTGCAAGTCTACCAATACAACAGGTTTACAATCTACCCATACAACAGGTTTACACGTTTACCGATATAACAGGTTTACAAGTCTACCAATACAACAGGTTTGCAAGTCTACCAATACAATAGGTTTACAATCTACCCATACAACAGTTTTACAAGGGTACGAATGAAAAAGTTTTACAATCTACCCATATAACAGGTTTTCAAGTCTACCAATACACAGGATTACAATCTACCCATATAACAGGTTTTCAAATCTACCAATACAACAGGATTACAATCTACCCATACAACATGTTTACAAGTCTTCAATACAACAGGTTTACAAGTCTACTAATACAATGGCTTACAAGTGTACACATACAACAGGTTTAAAATCTACCGATACAACAGGTTTAAAAGTCTTCCGATACAACAGGTTTAGAAGAGTACTAGCACAACAGGCTTACAATCTACCCATACAACAGGTTTACAAATCTACCAATACAACAGGTTTACAATCTACCCATACAACATGTTTACAATCGACCAATACAACACGTTTACAACTCTACCAATACAACAGGTTTACAAGTCTTTAATACAACAGGTTTTCAAGTCTACCAATACAACAGGGATAAAATTCTACAAATACAATAGGTTGAATGTCTAAGAATACAACAGATTTACATGTCTACCAATACAACATGTTCATAGACTACCAATGCAACAGAATTACAGTCTACCTAAACAACAGGTTCATAGACTTAAAAAGTTTAAAAGTGTACACATACAAGTTTACAAGTCTACCAATACAACGGATTTACAATCCACCCAAACAACAGGTCTACAAGTCTACCAATACAACAGTTTTACAAGACCACCAAAACAACAGTTCCAATCTAGCAAATATAACATGTTAACAATCTACCCATATAACAGAATTACAAGTCTACCAATACAACAGGTTTAGTGTCTACTCATACAACAGGTTTCGAAGTATATCAATACAACTGGTTTACAGTCTACTTATACAACAGTTTACAGACTACGGATATAACAGGTTTAAAACTGTATACATACAACATGTTTACAATCTATCCATACAACAGGTTTAAAGGTCTACCAATACAACAGGTTTACAGTCTAACCATACAACAGGTTTCGATGTCTACAAATACAACTGGTTTACAGGTCTACACATACAACAGGTACATAGTCTACCAATACAAGAGGTTTAAAACTCTACCAAAAAGGGTTCATATTCTACCAATACAACAGGTTTATCAGTCTTCAAATACAACAGGTGTAAAAGTCTACCCATACAACAGGTTTAAAACTCTTCCAATACAACAGGTTTAGAAGTCTACTAACACAACCGGCTTACAATCTACCCATACAACAGGTTTACAAGTCTAGCAATAAGGTTTTCAAGTCTACCATTACAACAGGTTCACAATCTACCCATACAACATGTTTCGAAGTCTATCAATACAACTGGTTTACAGTCTACTTATACAACAGTTTACAGACTACAAGTATAAAAGGTTTAAAACTGTATACATACAACATGTTTACAATCTACCCATACAACAGGTTTAAAGGTCTACCAATACAACAGGTTTACAGTCTACTCATACAACAGGTTTCGAAGTCTACAAAAACAACTGGTTTACAGTCTACTTATAAAACAGGTTTATAGAATAAAAAAATAACAGTTTTAAAACTGTACAAATTCAACAGGTTAACAATCTACCAATACAGCATGTTTACAATCTATCTATACAACAAGTTTACAAGTCTACCAATACAACAGGTTTACAAGTCTACCAATACAACAGGTTTACATGTCTTCCAATACAACAGGTTTTTAAGTCTACGAATATAACAGGGTTAAAAGTCACACATACAACAGGTTTAATGTCTAAGAATACAACAGATTTACAAGTCTACAAATACAAAAGTTTAATGTCTACCGAAAAAAGGGTCACAATTTTCCCAATACAACAGGTTCATAGTCTACCTATACAACAAGTTTATATACTACAATTACAACAGGTTTAAAAGTGTACACATACAACAGGTTTAAAATCTACCCATACAACAGGTTTACAAGTCTACCAATACAACAGGTTTTCAAGTCTAACAATACAACAGGTTTATAAGTTTATATATACAACAGGTTTACATTGTACCTACACAACAGGTTTACAATACAACAAATTTACATTCTAACACTACAACAAGTTTACAAGTCTACACATACAACAGACTCATAGTCTACCAATACAAGAGGTTTAAAAGTCTACCAATACAAGGGGTTCATATTCTACCAATACAACAGGCCTAGGTTTATCAGTCTTCAAATACAACAGTTGTAAAAGTCTACCCATAAAACAGGTTTGAAAGTCAACCAATACAACAGGTTTAATGTCTAAGAATACAACAGATTTACAAGTATACCAATACAAAAGTTTAAAATGTCTACCGATAAAAAAGGGTTACAATTTTCCCAATACAACAGATTCATAGTCTACCAATACAACAGGTTTATATACTACAAATACAAAAGGTTTAAAAGTGTACACGTACAATAGGTTTAAAATCTACCCATACAACAGGTTTAAAGTCTAACAATAAAACAGGTTTTCAAGTCTAACACTACAATAAGTTTACAAGTCTACAATTACAACAGGTACATAGTCTACCAATACAAGAGGTTAAAATCTCTACCAATACAAGGGGTTCATATTCTACCAATACAACAGGTTTATCAGTCTTCAAATACAACAGGTGTAAAAGTCTACCCATACAACAGGTTCACAAGTCTACCAATACAACAGATTTACAATCTAACTAATACAACATGTTTACAATGTACCCATACAACAAGTTGACAAGTCTACTAATACAACAGGTTTGCAAGTCTACCAATACAAAGGTTTACAATCTACCCATACAACAGGTTTACACGTTTACCGATATAACAGGTTTACAAGTCTACCAATACAACAGGTTTGCAAGTCTACCAATACAATAGGTTTACAAT
>JARBDR010000192.1:0-17435 GCA_029721355.1 Tegillarca granosa
TATACCTTCTATACAGGTGTTTTGTATACCTGTTCTAACAGGTGTTGTATACCTGGTATACAGGTATAACAAACCATCAGCGTTTTACCTTGCTGTGGTTGGCAGTATGACAAGTTATGTAAAGTTTGAATATGTGAACCTTAAGTATTTGTCTTAATTGTCAATATATAATTTCAATACTATTTCTACACATATATTTAATAAACCAAGTATATATCCCTCGTCTTTTAAAAGTTTTTTTTACAATGCCCTGCCATCACATTTTATGCTCCAACAAGATCATTATACACATGTATTAGTAACTTAGTTGTCTCTTTACATAACATCATTATACAACATGAACTATAGTTTAACAATTTTGTTTACCTTTTTACAGCTACTAGAGGTACTATTGGTAGAGATGCTGTTGGGGAGACTGATGATTTCTTAGAAATGACGGAAGGAGGCTCCAAAGCTGTTATTGAATTTTCTGCAACAAGTACAGCTGTTCTGGAAAAAGATGGTCGAGCCAAAGTCAATATAATGAGACATGGAAATCTAGAGAAAAGGGTTCTGTTTAAGTAAGTTGCATAATAAAGAAGGAAGTCTGTTCAAAACCTACTGGCTAAGCTGGACAGTGTATAGCCTACTGGCTAACTTGAACAGTGCATAGTCTACTGGCTAAGCTGGACAGTGTATAGTCTACTGGCTAAGCTGGACAGTGTATAGCCTACTGGCTAACCTGGACAGTGTATAGTCTACTGGCTAAGCTGGAACGTGTATAGCCTACTAGCTAACCTGGAGAGTGTATAGTATAGCCTACTGGCTAACCTGGAGAGTGTAGTATTAGCCTACTGGCTAACTTGAACAATGCATAGCCTAATGGCTAACATGGAGAGTGTATAGCCTATTGGCAAACCTGGAGAGTGTGTAGTATAGCCTACTGGCTAACCTGGAGAGTGTATAGCCTACTGGCTAACCTGGACATCAATAGCCTACTGGCTAACCTGGAGAGTGTATAGTATAGCCTACAGGATAACCTGGACAGTGTATAGCCTACTGGCTAACCTGGACAGTGTATAGTATAGCCTACTGGCTAACCTGGACAGTGTATAGCCTACTGGCTAACTTGGAGAGTGTATAGTATAGCCTACTGGCTAACCTGGACAGTGCATAGCCTACTGGCTAACCTGGACAGTGTATAGCCTACTGGCTAACCTGAACAGTGCATAGTCTACTGGCTAACCTGGACAGTGCATAGCCTAATGGCTAACCTGGAGAGTGCATAGCCTAATGGCTAACCTGGAGAGTGTATAGCCTAATGGCTAACCTGGAGAGTGTATAGCCTAATGGCTAACCTAGAGAGTGTATAGCCTTCTGGCAAACCTTGAGTTTATAGGCTACTGGCTAACCTTGACAGTGTGTAGCCTACTGGCAAACCTGGACAGTAGATAACCTACAGGCTAACTTGGCCCTACTGGCTAATCTGGATTGCTTGCATGTAAAACATGATCAATACATCCTGAAGTTTGTAATCAAGTAATCTACATTATTTTTGAATAATATTGTTTTATCAAAATAACTATATTCTTCAATATCCAATAGAAATAGCATACAAACACAGAAAACTAAAACTAAAACTGTGGAAAGATTACTGAACAAACCTGATGATTTACAATACAATCAACTTAAACCACTGTTATATCCCTGAACAAACCTGACGATTTACAATACAATCCACTTAAACAACTGTTATATCCCTGAACAAACCCAATGATTTTCAATACAATCCACTTAAACCATTGTTATATCCCTGAACAAACCTGACGATTTACAATACAATCCACTTAAACCACTGTTATATCCCTGAACAAACCTGACGATTTACAATACAATCCACTTAAACAACTGTTATATCCCTGAACAAACCCAATGATTTTCAATACAATCCACTTAAACCACTGTTATATCCCTGAACAAACCCAATGATTTTCAATACAATCCACTTAAACCATTGTTATATCCCTGAACAAACCTGACGATTTACAATACAATCCACTTAAACAACTGTTATATCCCTGAACAAACCCAATGATTTTCAATACAATCCACTTAAACCACTGTTATATCCCTGAACAAACCTGACGATTTACAATACAATCCACTTAAACCACTGTTATATCCCTGAACAAACCTGATGATTTACAATACAATCCACTTAAACCACTGTTATATCCCTGAACAAACCCAATGATTTTCAATACAATCCACTTAAACCAATGTTATATCCCTAAACAAACCCGATGATTTACAATACAATCCACTTAAACCAATGTTATATCCCTAAACAAACCCGATGATTTACAATACAATCCACTTAAACCAATGTTATATCCCTAAACAAACATGACGATTTACAATACAATCCACTTTAACCACTGTTATATCCCTGAACAAACCTGACAATTTACAATACAATCCACTTAAACCACTGTTATATCCCTGAACAAACCTGACGATTTACAATACAATCCACTTAAACCACTGTTATATCCCTGAACAAACCCAATGATTTACAATACAATCCACTTAAACCACTGTTATATCCCTAAACAAACCTGACGATTTACAATACAATCCACTTAAACCACGGTTATATCCCTGAACAAACATGATGATTTACAATACAATCCACTTAAACCACTGTTATATCCCTAAACAAACCTGACGATTTACAATACAATCCACTTAAACCACGGTTATATCCCTGAACAAACCTGACGATTTACAATACAATCCACTTAAACCACTGTTATATCCTACATATTTTAGGGTTGAGACATTTGATGGTACAGCGGAGAAAGATGCAGATTATAAACCAATCAAAGAAACATTGGTGTTTGAGCCTCATGAAACCTCAAAAAGCGTTGAAATTGAGATTATCGATGATGACGTTTGGGAACCAGATGAAATATTCTTTCTGCGTTTATCGGTTGACAATGACCAACCAGCGAACTGTGGAAAAAGACAAATAACCTCAGTGGTCATTCTGAATGATGACGGTGAGTAGAATTTATATGTAACTTCAGTGGCCATTCTGAAATATCAGCATATCAGTATTTTAATCAGGTTTTCACACTTTTACCCTCAGTTCTGCTATATTTTTATTTCTCTCTAGATGTCCATCATGATAGACCTGTTTGAGATTTATTTATCTATTTATTTATTTATTTATTTATTAATTACACATGATTTTTAAATATTGTTACTTTTTGGATGATTATTGTTTTATGTTGTTTTAGCAATTTTAGTTTTAGGGACTGAGGTAATTGTCATCTTAGTTAAATAAGACATATACATGTATGTATATATTTTAAAAAAAAGCCAGAACCCCTAAAAAAAATCATTTAAATAAACGACTCCCCCTGGATTAATTTAAATAAAGGACTTCCTACCTGGATTAATTCGAAAATTCTAATTTTTTAGATCCTGGAACATTCCAATTTCCAAAACCAAGTTATTTGTTTAAAGAAAGCGCCGGCACTGCATTGGTACCAGTTAACAGAGAGTTTGGAGCTGATGGAGAGGTCAAAGTTAAGTGGAAAACAAATGACATATCTGCCGTTGGTGGACGAGATTTTGAGAACACTAGTGGAGAACTTGTATTTAAACATGGTGAAACTACAAAGATGATAGAAATACTACTAAAAGACGACAAAGTAAGGTTTTACAGTACAACTTTGTTCAGTAAACCAACACTAACAAATGAAAAAGTTTGGCTTTACAGTACAACTTTGTTCAGTATCCCAACACTAACATATGAAAAAGTTTGGCTTTACAGTACAACTTTGTTCAGTAAACCAACACTAACATATGAAAAAGTTTGGCTTTACAGTACAACTTTGTTCAGTAAACCAACACTAACATATGAAAAAGTTTGGCTTTACAGTACAACTTTGTTCAGTATCCCAACACTAAATTATGAAAAAGTTTGGCTTTACAGTACAACTTTGTTCAGTATCCCAACACTAACATATGAAAAAGTTTGGCTTTACAGTACAACTTTGTTCAGTATCCCAACACTAAATTATGAAAAAGTTTGGCTTTACAGTACAACTTTGTTCAGTAAACCAACACTAACATATGAAAAAGTTTGGCTTTACAGTACAACTTTGTTCAGTATCCCAACACTAACATATGAAAAAGTTTGGCTTTACAGTACAACTTTGTTCAGTATCCCAACACTAAATTATGAAAAAGTTTGGCTTTACAGTACAACTTTGTTCAGTAAACCAACACTAACATATGAAAAAGTTTGGCTTTACAGTACAACTTTGTTCAGTAAACCAACACTAAATTATGAAAAAGTTTGGCTTTACAGTACAACTTTGTTCAGTAAACCAACACTAAATTATGAAAAAGTTTGGCTTTACAGTACAACTTTGTTCAGTAAACCAACACTAAATTATGAAAAAGTTTGGCTTTACAGTACAACTTTGTTCAGTAAACCAACACTAACATATGAAAAAGTTTGGCTTTACAGTACAACTTTGTTCAGTATCCCAACACTAACATATGAAAAAGTTTGGCTTTACAGTACAACTTTGTTCAGTATCCCAACACTAAATTATGAAAAAGTTTGGCTTTACAGTACAACTTTGTTCAGTATCCCAACACTAACATATGAAAAAGTTTGGCTTTACAGTACAACTTTGTTCAGTAAACCAACACTAACATATGAAAAAGTTTGGCTTTACAGTACAACTTTGTTCAGTGAACCAACACTAACATATGAAAAAGTTTGGCTTTACAGTACAACTTTGTTCAGTAAACCAACACTAACATATGAAAAAGTTTGGCTTTACAGTACAACTTTGTTCAGTATCCCAACACTAAATTATGAAAAAGTTTGGCTTTACAGTACAACTTTGTTCAGTATCCCAACACTAACATATGAAAAAGTTTGGCTTTACAGTACAACTTTGTTCAGTATCCCAACACTAAATTATGAAAAAGTTTGGCTTTACAGTACAACTTTGTTCAGTAAACCAACACTAACATATGAAAAAGTTTGGCTTTACAGTACAACTTTGTTCAGTATCCCAACACTAACATATGAAAAAGTTTGGCTTTACAGTACAACTTTGTTCAGTATCCCAACACTAAATTATGAAAAAGTTTGGCTTTACAGTACAACTTTGTTCAGTAAACCAACACTAACATATGAAAAAGTTTGGCTTTACAGTACAACTTTGTTCAGTAAACCAACACTAAATTATGAAAAAGTTTGGCTTTACAGTACAACTTTGTTCAGTAAACCAACACTAAATTATGAAAAAGTTTGGCTTTACAGTACAACTTTGTTCAGTAAACCAACACTAAATTATGAAAAAGTTTGGCTTTACAGTACAACTTTGTTCAGTAAACCAACACTAACATATGAAAAAGTTTGGCTTTACAGTACAACTTTGTTCAGTATCCCAACACTAACATATGAAAAAGTTTGGCTTTACAGTACAACTTTGTTCAGTATCCCAACACTAAATTATGAAAAAGTTCGGCTTTACAGTACAACTTTGTTCAGTATCCCAACACTAAATTATGAAAAAGTTTGGCTTTACAGTACAACTTTGTTCAGTAAACCAACACTAACATATGAAAAAGTTTGGCTTTACAGTACAACTTTGTTCAGTAAACCAACACTAAATTATGAAAAAGTTCGGCTTTACAGTACAACTTTGTTCAGTATCCCAACACTAACATATGAAAAAGTTTGGCTTTACAGTACAACTTTGTTCAGTATCCCAACACTAAATTATGAAAAAGTTTGGCTTTACAGTACAACTTTGTTCAGTATCCCAACACTAACATATGAAAAAGTTTGGCTTTACAGTACAACTTTGTTCAGTATCCCAACACTAAATTATGAAAAAGTTTGGCTTTACAGTACAACTTTGTTCAGTATCCCAACACTAAATTATGAAAAAGTTTGGCTTTACAGTACAACTTTGTTCAGTATCCCAACACTAACATATGAAAAAGTTTGGCTTTACAGTACAACTTTGTTCAGTATCCCAACACTAAATTATGAAAAAGTTTGGCTTTACAGTACAACTTTGTTCAGTATCCCAACACTAAATTATGAAAAAGTTTGACTTTACAGTACAACTTTGTTCAGTATCCCAACACTAAATTATGAAAAAGTTTGGCTTTACAGTACAACTTTGTTCAGTATCCCAACACTAAATTATGAAAAAGTTTGGCTTTACAGTACAACTTTGTTCAGTATCCCAACACTAAATTATGAAAAAGTTCGGCTTTACAGTACAACTTTGTTCAGTAAACCAACACTAAATTATGAAAAAGTTTGGCTTTACAGTACAACTTTGTTCAGTATCCCAACACTAAATTATGAAAAAGTTTGGCTTTACAGTACAACTTTGTTCAGTATCCCAACACTTAATTATGAAAAAGTTTGGCTTTACAGTACAACTTTGTTCAGTATCCCAACACTAAATTATGAAAAAGTTTGGCTTTACAGTACAACTTTGTTCAGTATCCCAACACTAAATTATGAAAAAGTTCGGCTTTACAGTACAACTTTGTTCAGTATCCCAACACTAAATTATGAAAAAGTTCGGCTTTACAGTACAACTTTGTTCAGTAAACCAACACTAAATTATGAAAAAGTTTGGCTTTACAGCACAACTTTGTTCAGTATCCCAACACTAAATTATGAAAAAGTTTGGCTTTACAGTACAACTTTGTTCAGTATCCCAACACTAAATTATGAAAAAGTTTGGCTTTACAGTACAACTTTGTTCAGTATCCCAACACTAAATTATGAAAAAGTTCGGCTTTACAGTACAACTTTGTTCAGTATCCCAACACTAAATTATGAAAAAGTTTGGCTTTACAGTACAACTTTGTTCAGTATCCCAACACTAAATTATGAAAAAGTTTGGCTTTACAGTACAACTTTGTTCAGTATCCCAACACTAAATTATGAAAAAGTTTGGCTTTACAGTACAACTTTGTTCAGTATCCCAACACTAAATTATGAAAAAGTTTGGCTTTACAGTACAACTTTGTTCAGTATCCCAACACTAAATTATGAAAAAGTTCGGCTTTACAGTACAACTTTGTTCAGTATCCCAACACTAAATTATGAAAAAGTTTGGCTTTACAGTACAACTTTGTTCAGTATCCCAACACTAAATTATGAAAAAGTTCGGCTTTACAGTACAACTTTGTTCAGTATCCCAACACTAAATTATGAAAAAGTTCGGCTTTACAGTACAACTTTGTTCAGTATCCCAACACTAAATTATGAAAAAGTTCGGCTTTACAGTACAACTTTGTTCAGTAAACCAACACTAAATTATGAAAAAGTTCGGCTTTACAGTACAACTTTGTTCAGTATCCCAACACTAAATTATGAAAAAGTTTGGCTTTACAGTACAACTTTGTTCAGTAAACCAACACTAAATTATGAAAAAGTTTGGCTTTACAGTACAACTTTGTTCAGTATCCCAACACTAAATTATGAAAAAGTTCGGCTTTACAGTACAACTTTGTTCAGTAAACCAACACTAAATTATGAAAAAGTTCGGCTTTACAGTACAACTTTGTTCAGTATCCCAACACTAAATTATGAAAAAGTTTGGCTTTACAGTACAACTTTGTTCAGTATCCCAACACTAAATTATGAAAAAGTTTGGCTTTACAGTACAACTTTGTTCAGTAAACCAACACTAAATTATGAAAAAGTTCAGCTTTACAGTACAACTTTGTTCAGTATCCCAACACTAAATTATGAAAAAGTTTGGCTTTACAGTACAACTTTGTTCAGTATCCCAACACTAAATTATGAAAAAGTTTGGCTTTACAGTACAACTTTGTTCAGTAAACCAACACTAAATTTTGAAAAAGTTCGGCTTTACAGTACAACTTTGTTCAGTAAACCAACACTAACATATGAAAAAGTTTGGCTTTACAGTACAACTTTGTTCAGTAAACCAACACTAACATATGAAAAAGTTTGGCTTTACAGTACAACTTTGTTCAGTATCCCAACACTAAATTATGAAAAAGTTCGGCTTTACATTACAACTTTGTTCAGTAAACCAACACTAAATTATGAAAAAGTTTGGCTTTACAGTACAACTTTGTTCAGTATCCCAACACTAAATTATGAAAAAGTTTGGCTTTACAGTACAACTTTGTTCAGTAAACCAACACTAACATATGAAAAAGTTTGGCTTTACAGTACAACTTTGTTCAGTAAACCAACACTAAATTATGAAAAAGTTTGGCTTTACAGTACAACTTTGTTCAGTATCCCAACACTAAATTATGAAAAAGTTTGGCTTTACAGTACAACTTTGTTCAGTATCCCAACACTAAATTATGAAAAAGTTTGGCTTTACAGTACAACTTTGTTCAGTATCCCAACACTAAATTATGAAAAAGTTTGGCTTTACAGTACAACTTTGTTCAGTATCCCAACACTAAATTATGAAAAAGTTTGGCTTTACAGTACAACTTTGTTCAGTATCCCAACACTAAATTATGAAAAAGTTTGGCTTTACAGTACAACTTTGTTCAGTATCCCAACACTAAATTATGAAAAAGTTTGGCTTTACAGTACAACTTTGTTCAGTATCCCAACACTAACATATGAAAAAGTTTGGCTTTACAGTACAACTTTGTTCAGTTTCCCAACACTAAATTATGAAAAAGTTTGGCTTTACAGTACAACTTTGTTCAGTATCCCAACACTAAATTATGAAAAAGTTTGGCTTTACAGTACAATTTTGTTCAGTAAACCAACACTAAATTATGAAAAAGTTTGGCTTTACAGTACAACTTTGTTCAGTAAACCAACACTAAATTATGAAAAGTTCGGCTTTACAGTACAACTTTGTTCAGTATCCCAACACTAACATATGAAAAAGTTTGGCTTACAGTACAACTTTGTTCAGTAAACCAACACTAAATTATGAAAAAGTTTGGCTTTACAGTACAACTTTGTTCAGTAAACCAACACTAACATATGAAAAAGTTTGGCTTTACAGTACAACTTTGTTCAGTATCCCAACACTAACATATGAAAAAGTTTGGCTTTACAGTACAACTTTGTTCAGTAAACCAACACTAAATTATGAAAAAGTTTGGCTTTACAGTAGAACTTTGTTCAGTATCCCAACACTAAATTATGAAAAAGTTTGGCTTTACAGTACAACTTTGTTCAGTAAACCAACACTAAATTATGAAAAAGTTTGGCTTTACAGTACAACTTTGTTCAGTATCCCAACACTAAATTATGCAAAAGTTTGGCTTTACAGTACAACTTTGTTCAGTAAACCAACACTAAATTATGAAAAAGTTCGGCTTTACAGTACAACTTTGTTCAGTATCCCAACACTAAATTATGAAAAAGTTCGGCTTTACAGTACAACTTTGTTCAGTAAACCAACACTAAATTATGAAAAAGTTTGGCTTTACAGTACAACTTTGTTCAGTAAACCAACACTAACATATGAAAAAGACTTGAATTCTGTTTGAGATAAATTGCACAAATTTATTAGAATTTATAAGATCTGTCACTATTATCTCTAATGTTTAACTTATAAATTTGTATAATTAAGATATATGAGCTTGTGAGTATTTTTTGTGAGCATTTCTGATCTACTAGGTACACAGACTAGGAATGGATAAGATCTCTCCTGTAGCGCTTCTCCAAAGTCAGACATTTTTCAATCTTTGGTTCATCTATTTGTCTTTTGCTTGGTTTTTTTTTTTTTTTTTTTTTTTGTTAAACTTGGTTACATTGACGTTATTCCGTTATTCTTAATTACATTGGCATTTGTTCAATACATGTTTATCAGCAACAAATAACTTTCTGTTTTTTTTTCCATTAAAAATTTTATTTTGCTTTTTTAGGAATTTGAGAAGGATGAGAATTTTGAGATAGAATTGTTATCTGCCACCACTGGAGGCAAAATTGGAAATCGTAAACGATGTGTAGTTACGATTGTCAATGATGACGGTAAGTGTTTGTTTTATTTTGTGATCCTAGGACATCATCATCTCAATCTGTTTACTGTAGGTAGGGTTAATGATAATTAAAACACATGTATTTTCATTGTACTGAAATTAAAAAACATTTAAGTTTGTGCTCTTTAGATAGGGTACAATCTGGGTAGCTCAGTTGGTAGAGCACTTGTCATTAGTATGAGAAGTTCTAGGTTCAATTCCTGGTCTGGGTTTGATTTTTCCTCCCTCCTGTTAAAGTTTGATGTCAAATTTGGCCAACATAGACAGTGGATTGGAAATTTTTGCATTGTTATTTAATGTAAGACTCAGAATATTTGGATGAAATTGTACACTTATGAAACCTCAATGAAAAACAGGAGGAATGAAGTGAATTGAAAACCACCTAAAGGTCCCAGGATTGACCCCTCCCCCAGTGGGACCATGCAGTTTTGTAATAGTCCCCAGGATTTATCCCCAGTAGGAACAAGTATCTTTTTTGTTACAAGTATATGTTTATTTTTGTTTTGCAGAATTTGACGGATTCGTTAGCAGGATTGCTGATTTAACAAATGCTAATTTAGATGCTTTAAGAATGCACAAAGAATCATGGGGACAACAGTTTATTGAGGCAATGAATGTTAACGGTGGTGATCTAGATAATGCAACTACATTTGCTTATGTCATGCATTTCTTTTCGTTTGGCTTTAAGGTAAGTAAAACAGATCCTGTACAGAATCATGTGTAAAGTTCTGATAGAGACACAGACCTGTCATTGTAACTTCTGATAGGGACATAGACCTGTCATTGTAACTTCTGGTAGGGACACAGACATGTCATTGTAACTTCTGATAGGGACATAGACCTGTCATTGTAACTTCTGGTAGGGACACAGACCTGTCATTGTAACTTCTGGTAGGGACACAGACATGTCATTGTAACTTCTGATAGGGACATAGACCTGTCATTGTAACTTCTGATAGAGACACAGACCTGTCATTGTAACTTCTGATAGAGACACACCTGTCATTGTAACTTCTGATAGAGACACAGACCTGTCATTGTAACTTCTGATAGAGACACACCTGTCATTGTAACTTCTGATAGAGACACAGACCTGTCATTGTAACTTCTGATAGGGACACAGACCTGTCATTGTAACTTCTGGTAGGAACACAGACCTGTCATTGTAACTTCTGATAGAGACACAGACTTGTCATTGTAACTTCTGATAGAGACACAGACTTGTCATTGTAACTTCTGATAGAGACACAGACCTGTCATTGTAACTTCTGATAGAGACACAGACCTGTCATTGTAACTTCTGATAGGGACACAGACCTGTCATTGTAACTTCTGGTAGGGACACAGACCTGTCATTGTAACTTCTGATAGAGACACAGATATGTTATTGTAACTTCTGATAGGGACACAGACCTGTCATTGTAACTTCTGATAGGGACATAGACCTGTCATTGTAACTTCTGGTAGGGACACAGACCTGTCATTGTAACTTCTGATAGGGACATAGACCTGTCATTGTAACTTCTGGTAGGGACACAGACCTGTCATTGTAACTTCTGATAGAGACACAGATATGTTATTGTAACTTCTGATAGAGACACAGACATGTCATTGTATCTGATGATCGAAGAAAAAATGAAACAATTTTATTTTTAAAAAATTTTCTATTTTATTCTTTATATAATGGAAAAAAGTTCATTTTTGATTAACACCATAATTGAAACAAAATTTATAAAAGAAGCGATGACAATAAATTGATCCATACTAACTTTTGGTGTGTCAGAACAGGCCACTTTTGATTACATGAAACTGATCTTTTCTGATCCATATTGGTATATCAGGACAGGTCACCTTTGATTCTATTTAACTGATCTATTCTGATCTTTATTGGCACGTTAAGACAAGTCTGATTTATTCTAGGTTGGATCAATCATTAAGACTCCTTACTAGATATTTTATATTATTACTTTTATCATGTTCTATAGTTTCCATTTATCTATAAGATGATTTGTAGATTTTTTTTTCTTCTGCTTTCTGTCTGATAATGAAATCAAATATATCTCAAATGAGTTTTGTTTATTAAAGTTTTTGTTTGAATTTTGTAGGTTATTTTTGCCCTTATACCTCCACCAAGTATCTGGGGGGGATGGCTGTGCTTCTTTGTTTCGCTCGTGTTCCTTGGTTTACTCACAGCCATTGTAGGAGACCTGGCTACAATATTTGGTTGCCTTATAGATCTGAAAGACCTTGTCACTGCCATAACCTTTGTTGCCTTGGGAACCAGTTTACCAGATTTGTTTGCCAGTAAACAAGCCGCAGCCATGGAAAAAACTGCAGATTGTGCCGTCGGAAATGTAACAGGAAGTAACTCTGTCAATGTTTTTCTTGGTCTTGGATTTCCGTGGTTGATAGCATCAATTTACTGGACTTCACAGGTAATTTTGCTTCTTTGTTTTATAGTCTGACTGATGCTGTAGTTGTCTTACAGATGACTTTTAATGATCATAAGGTGAAATACAGGTGTTATTTGTCAAAAAAAAAAAAAAAAAAAAAACCTTCTTTACTATTAGATAATGTATATATAAATGTATACATTACAATATATGTTGGTAAAATTTTGATTTTGAAATTGAAAAAATAAGATTTTGAGAATATGTACAAGTTTTGTGTCAGAGTCAGAAATTAAATTTTTTACCACAAAAAATGAATATATTTATTTTATTCACTTTAAAAAAAATAATTGTTTGTTTATTATTGATTGTGAATTTTATGTTTCAGTGAAAACTTTTCAAAGATTAAATTAACTGGTAGATAAATTCATGAAATAATGACAACAGTAATGGTTTTCAGTCTATTTACAAACCTGGTTCATGCCTGAACTAAGTTATGGTTACAAACTAGTAGAGTGGAGTAATGGTGTTTTACGCCCCAGTCAAGAATCTTTCACTTATTTCGAGGCGGTCAGTTCTGGGATGGTGGAGGAAACTGGAGTGCCCACCAACCTTTGGCAAGCAAACTGACAAACATTCTCACACTAGGATCTGTTCTAAGTGGGATTCGAACCTAGGCGGTGAGAGGCACTGTGATCCGTAAGCGTGCGCTTTAGACCACTCGGCCACCGAGGCCTTGGTTACAAATGACATCTTTGGTTCAAGCATAGAAAATCTTAACCCCTTCCCTGGCTTTGGTTCAAGCAAAAGTAATCTTAACCCCCTTCCCTGCTTATATATGTTTTTACTTATCAATGTTAATTGAAGTTATTTATTTTTTCAGGGTAAGACATATGAAGTTCCAGCTGGTATTCTATCCTTCAGTGTTACTCTATACGTGATATGTGCTGTATTAGGTCTGGCTTTGTTAGTGGTACGACGTTATGTGGGCTTCTTTGGCAAGGCTGAACTTGGTGGGCCTAAGGGACCAAAAATAGTGTCTGGAATCATTTTGATATTCCTGTGGATTTTCTATGTGGTGATGTCTTCTTTAGCAGCATACGAACATGTTCCTACTTTCTAAAGAATCATTATCTCTGAACTGAAGTAGGATAGTTAGTGACACGACATTACTGAGTAATTCTGCAATACAGTGCAACTTCCGAATACCGGCCTCGTATGGGACCGAGGAATTTGGCCGGTTTTCAGAGGGGCCGGTATTTAGAGGGCCTTATAAATCCGGTAGTCCGATCCGGTCCGAATCTCTTCCATTTCAGAAATTTATCAAACGGTGTATTGACAAAATACGTAAATGTCAATACATTCTCATAAGCATTGATCGTACCTGTAATTCTTGAACTTAACAAGTACCTAGTAAATAAACCCCAAAAAGCTTACAAACTGGCAGATTATTACAAACAACTGTACGATATCCAAAACGGATACACGTGTGCTGCTTGTGTTAGTCAGGCATACAAGTTACTGTTTCCGGTTGAAAATGAAACAATTTATTTTTCAAAATATTTTTTTATTAATTGTTCAGGCTAGTTACAACATATGAAGCAAAAATATTATCCAAATCACTTAAAACGAGGACCGATTCGTGAATTACAAGCCTGTCCTGTATCTCTAGTGACTGGTTTCCGGGTCGTGGTGACTGGAATGTTTTAATATTAAATAGTAATAGTATTGTTTAAAAAGTGTGTAAATAATAATAAAAAAAAAAAACCAGAAAATAATGATGTTTTAAATAAAAAAAAATATTTCTTAATATATTTTGCATTGCGCGGGTGATATAAACATTATAATAAAACGTTTTCATCATATTCAAGTGAGGGGTACTTGACTGGTAAAAACCTCGAAATAAAGAAATTAAAACCATCAGAAAGACAATAATTGCAATAATTAGATTATCGAACAATAAAAGAAACAGATTAAAATTAATTCAATTATTTATTCAAGTATATCTGAACAGGTAATCCTGTCTACCAGTACAATGATGAGCGCATTACAATACCGTTGTTTTTTCAGTAATCGGATTAGCAGCTGTCCGTTACGGTTCATTGATGCATTGCGACTCCCAAAGGCCGGTTTTCGGAAGTAAATTATTAAGATGTTACATGATTTCGGCACTTCAAAAAGGCCGGTATTCGGAATTCAGAGGGACCGGTTTATGGAAGTTTATTTTAATATAAACAAAGAAGGATAAATTCGGGACCGGTCTGGCGTGTTCGGTATGTGGAGGTGATCGGTTTTTAGAAGGGCCGGTTTTCGGAAGTTGCACTGTACTCACTGGATTATTTGTAATTCTGTGATATAACAAATCTGTGATGTCATTGATTCTGTGATATCATTGATTTTGTGATGTCATTGATTCTGTGAATTCATCAATTATTCGATGTCATTGATTTAATGATTAAAATATCCAAAAAAAAAATAAATAAATAAAAATAAAATAAATGTAATCTGTTCACATATAATAAGAGTTATAAAAATTAAAATGTTCAGAGGTACAGAAATTGTAAATAAAATTCAGAATTTATGTTATTGTGAACTAATTAGAACATTATGGTATCTAACCCTTTTTAATGTGCCTTGTTGCTCATCAACTTGCTGAAGGTCATAATTTTTTGGGAGGGTTCTCCTGATTCTGCCACTATTCCAGAACAAAACATATTTCACCCACCATACCACCAAGGGACCTTTAAACTTGTCTGACTGAATTTATTGTTCCTTTAAATTAATAATATAGACAGATATATCCCTTATAAAAATCATGTACATATATGTCAGTATCACATAGAAACAAGCTACACCTTTATGTATAGTAACCTAGTGCAGAGTTAACTAGTGTCACCTACAGAGAACTAGTGTCACCTACAGAGTTAACTAGTGTCACCTACTGCAAGTTTTCTTAGTGTCGCCTACTGCACAGTTAACTAGTGTCACCTACAGAGTTAACTAGTGTCACCTACTGCAAAGTTTTCTTAGTGTCACCCACTGCAGGGTTTACTAGTGTCACCTACTGCACAGTTAACTAGTGTCGACTACTGCAGAGTAAACTAGTGTCGCCTACTGCAAAGTAAACTAGTGTCACCTGCTGCAGATTTAACTAGTGTCACCTACTGCAGAGTAAACTAGTGTCATCTGCTGCAGAGTAAACTAGTGTCACCTACTGCACAGTTAACTAGTGTCACCTACTGCATAGTTAACTAGTGTCACCTACTGCAGAGTTAACTAGTGTCACCTACTGCAGAGTAAACTAGTGTCACCTACTGCATAGTTAACTAGTGTTACCTACTGCACAGTTAACTAGTGTCACCTACTGCAGAGTTAACTAGTGTCACCTACTGCAGAGTAAACTAGTGTCACTTACTGCAGAGTTAACAAGAGTCAACCACTGCAGGGTTAACTGGTGGTACCTACTGCAAAGTTTTCTTAGTGTCACCCACTGCAGGGTTAACTAGTGTCACCTACTACACAGTTAACTAGTGTCACCTACTGCAGATATAACTAGTGTTACCTACTGCAGAGTTAACTAGTATCACCTACTGCAGAGTTAACTAGTGACACCTACTGCAGAGTAAACTAGTGTCACCTACTGCAGAGTAAACTAGTGTCACTTACTGCAGAGTAAACTAGTGTCACCTACTGCAGAGTAAACTAGTGTCACCTGTACTGCAGAGTAAACTAGTGTCACCTACTGCAGAATAAACTAGTGTCACTTACTGCAGAGGTAAACTAGTGTCACCTACTGCAGGAGTAACTAGTGTCACCTACTGCAGAGTAAACTAGTGTCACTTACTGCAGAGGTAAAACTAGTGTCACCTACTGCAGAGTAAAACTAGTGTCACCTACTGCAGAGTAAACGCGTATCACCTACTGCAGAGTAAACTAGTGTCACCTACTGCAGAGTAAACTAGTGTCCACCTACTGCACAGTTAACTAGTGTCACCTACTGCAGAGTAAACTAGTGTCACCTGCTGCAGAGTAAACTAGTGTCACCTACTGCCCCCCAGTCTAACTTAGTGTCACCTACTGCAGAGTAACTAGTGTTCGACCTACTTGCAGAATAAACTATGTGTCACTTACTGCCAGAGTAAACTCGTGTCCCTACTGCAGAGTAACTAGGTGTACTACTGCAGAGTAAACTAGTGTCACTACTGCAGAAGGTAACTAGTGTCACCTACTGCAGAGTAACTAGTGTCACCTACTGCAGAGTAAACTAGTATCACCTACTGCAGAGGGTAAACTAGTGTCACTACTGCAGAGTAAACTAGTGTCACCTACTCTGCCACAGTTAACCTAGTGTCACTACTGCATGAGTAAACTAGTGTCACCCTGCTGCAGAGGTAAACTAGTGTCACCTATGCACAGTTAACTAGGTGTCACCTACTGCAGAATAAACTAGTGTCACCCTACTGCAGAGTAAACTAGTGTCACCTGCTGCAGAGTAAACTAGTGTCACCTACTGCACAGTAAACTAGTGTCACTTACTGCAGAAGGTAAACTAGTGTCACCTACTCGCAGAGTAAACAAGTGTACCCTACTGCACAGTTAACTATTGTCACCTTACTGCAGAATAACTAGTGTCACCTACTGCCACAGGTAACTAGTGTCACCTACTGCACCAGTTAACTCAGTTGTCCAACTATTGCCAGAGTACAACTAATGTCACTTAATGCAGAGTAAACAAGTGTCAACCACTGCAGGGTTAACTGGTGGTACCTACTGTATTTTTTAATGGAAATAATTATATTCATACATATGAAAGGTGTAAACAAAACTTAAAACAAAGATATATACAAGTAACATATAAACTGTACTGGAGAAAATATACAAATACTTTAATAGAAATACAAGTCATGTTAAAAATGGATAAATGTAAGTAGTAAGGGAGACAACTCTTTCTAATTTTAAAGTGGTTGCATATATTTTTTTTACTAATCCAAATTTATATATTTATGT